>JZKD02S1765596.1:384689-395488 GCA_000966675.3 Picea glauca | reverse complement strand
ACCCCGTATAGAGGAGCAGAAGCAATGCATGCGAGATAATGCCCTGGTAGGAAAGTTTCTAGGGCTATGGCCCTCAGAGTGTGATTTGGTCAAATGGATATAGCACTGGTGGAGACCAAAAGGCCACTACGATATACAACTGGGATCGAAGGTATTTTTCATGATCATCCTCCACAACCTAGAGGATAGAAACCGTATATTTGATGGAGGGCCTTATTTTTACAACTCGGTTGGACTCTTCTTGAGATTCTGGACAGAAAAGTTTGGCCCCGAAAAGGAGGACTTCACCCATGCGCCAGTTTGGATTAGGCTGTATTCTCTTCCCCATGAATTTTGGTTGGAAGAAGTCCTCGCCGGCATAGGCAATACTATTCGCATTTATGTTAAGTCCTCTGAAGCAACTAAGCAGAGACGCTACACATCATATGCACGAATCTGTGTATATCTGAACATATCCAAGCCTCTCCCAGGGTCAATCACGCTGGAGTATCATGACGAGGACTGGGCTCAAACCATCGACTATGAACACATTCCCTTCCAATGCAGGAAATACCACGAGCATGGGCATCTCTTCAGGGAATTCCCTCTCAATGTGACTCACAAGGAAGGGAACCCAGAAAGCGGCAAGGACAAGAAGGGCTTCATGCAACCGGCAGGGAGGAGACGACAGGGAGGTAGAAAGAAACAGACCCAGGTAAGTAAAGATCCTTCCACCAGTAATAAGTTTGCAATTTTACAAGAGCACCCAAAAAATATTACAACCCCAGCAAACATGAATTCACCAGCCCCGCACACGGTTTCCCAGACCAAGGACCTAGAGGCTGAACAACCCACAAAGAGTAAGGATTCAGACCCTCCCCCCCTGGGCTCGATGCGGGATCAGCCTGAACAAAAGGATATAGAAGATGGGGATGAGGAAATGGAGGTGGAAGAACAAGACCTAGATGGGGTGGATTTGGATCACCTTGAGCACGCCTATAGACATCAAAAACTTTATACTATACCCAGGGATCAACTGAGGAAAGTGCACAAAGTATTTCTCAACTCCTCTGCGGGCTCCTCAACCCGATCAGGGAAAGCCCTGGGCATCCAGGGTAGTAAGACAAAAAACCCAAATAGAGCTCAAAAGGATGAAAAGAAACGGGGAAGGAAATCAACAAACAAGCTCATATAGGAAATTGGAAACTTTATGGTAAATTCAGGGCAGATTCACCTGATCTCGGACAGCTTTCCCCCTCTCCCCCCCCCTCAGTCATCATGAAGATCATATCTTGGAACATTAGAGGCCTCAATGGACGTAGCAAGCAGAAATTTCTATGGGATCTGATCTTAGTGGAAGCACCAGACATTTTGTTGTTACAGGAAACAAAATGCACCTCAGAGGACTTTGATCAACTACTCCCCTATTACTGGAAGTAAGGAGGAGTGGTCTCAATTGATGCCACAGGAACGGCTGGAGGATTGGCTATCCTCTGGAACACCAACGTTGTCCTGTTGGAAAACTTTTGTACTACCAGATGGTCTATAATGGCAGATTATAGGCTCATCGGCTCTGACAAGCCCATACATATAACCAACGTCTATGGGCCGACCACTCCAAGAGACAAACAGGGTTTCATTAGAATCCTAAGTTACTTGTCCAGCCTCACACAATACAACAGATGGATAGTGGGAGGCGATTTTAATATCATCCGCAGCCTGGAGGAAAAAAAAGGAGGATCGAGACGACTGGATCGAGACTCTGGAGACTTCAACAGGTTAACAGAGGATCTTCGACTAATTGACTTAGAGGCCAATAATGGTACTCACACTTGGTCCAACAGAAGAACTGGAATGCACCAGATTGCTTGGAAACTAGACCGATTCCTTGTATCGGAGACACTCATGATGGACAACACTACAATGGAGTCCACTATCCTAAATCACACCGGATCGGACCACTAGCCTATACAATTATGGTTGGAAGTCCCAGCCACTCCTGGAAAGAAACCCTTCCATTTTGAACAATTTTGGCTAGACCATCCGTACTTCCAGGCAAATATTCAGAACTGGTGGAGGGAGGCAGAAATATCCCAAGGATCCAAAATGTATAGGTTCCAGCAAAAGCTGAAGAATCTCAAGAAAACGCTTAAGCTCTGGAACAAGCACACTTTCGGCAGCATCTTCGACTCACAAAAATAGTTAACAGAGAAAATGGACGAGATTCAGTGCAGGATCAGAGCGCAGGGACTGACAGATGAGCTCAAAACCCAGGAACTCGGAGTGAATCAACATATTTAAGAAAGGAAAAGACAGGAAGAGATACTGTGGAGACAGAAGTCGCGTATACAATGGCTCAAGGAAGGGGAACGCAACACAAAATTCTTCCACCGAACTGCTATCCAGAGAAGGCAGACTAATAATATCACGGATCTCATCTCAAAGGAGGGGGAGACTCTTCACTCCCATGCTGAACTGGAAACAAATTTGGTTGAGTACTTCCAAGACCTTCTCACCGAGCCCAACCCAGATAGACATGAAGCGATCATTAAGATTACTAGGCATGTGCCCTCCCTTGTAACCCAGGAGCAAAACGCAGCCCTCCTCAGACCCTTCACCATCGAGGAGGTAGATCAAGTGATCAAGGAAACCCCTAAGTGCAAGGCCCCGGGCCCAGATGGTTTCACCAGCGACTTCTTCCACTACTGTTGGTCGATGATTCGGACGGAGGTCTGGGAAATCCTGGAAGACTCAAGGGTCACGGGAAAGGTCCTCCAGGCTTTCAATGCCACTTTTCTTGACCTAATCCCCAAAGAGGGGAAAGCACATAGACCCAAGCAATACAGGCCATTAACCCTCTGCAACGTCATCTACAAACTCCTCACAAAAGTAATTTCCCGAAGACTCAAGCCGATCCTGCCAGCAATCATATCCCCAGAGCAATCAGGGTATGTCGAGGGCAGGGAAATCCTGGATAGCATCATTTTGGTGCATGAGGTAATTCAGTCCCTTCAGAAAACCAAAACTGCAGGGATTCTTCTAAAGCTGGACATATCAAAAGCCTTCGATAAGCTCAACTGGGAGTATATGTGAGCAATGCTTATAACTTTTGGCTTCGATCAAATTTGGGTTACTTGGATTTTAAATCTAACCTCCTCGGTCTTCTTTTCCATTCTCAAGAGGGATTAGATAGGGAAACCCCCTGTCTCCTTTCCTCTTCATCATCATGGCCAAAGGACTTAGTCGATCCATCCACGTGTCTCTGGAAAACAACCTTTTGACAGGCTTACCCCTGCACGACATCTCCCCGCCTATCTCGCATAGTCAATTTGTGGATGATACCCTCTTGATGTGAAGCCCTACTGCTCGAGAATCCAACTCGCTCAAGGAGATTCTCCAAACCTTTTCTGACGCTTCAGGTCTGGAATGCAACAAGGACAAGTATCAAATATTATTTTTCAATACTCCCCCCCCCGATCTAGCGTCACATTTCCGAGATCCTCGGTTTCAACAGAATCTCCCTTCCGTCCAAATATCTGGGCATACCCCTGATTGAAAACGCCCTCCGGAACTCCTCCTGGGAGAACCTTCTTTCCTCCTTCTCCAAACGGCTCTCCTCTTGGACCTTTAGAGCTTTAAACCTGCCCAGTCGTCTCGTTCTTCTCAAAGCCGTCCTTCAAGCTCTCCCGATCTATGCTTTTTCAGTGCTGGAAGCCCCAAGGTTTGTTATCAGCACCATCAAAAGCCTACAGAGAAACATCCTTTGGCAGGGCCTCAACAAAGAGAAGAAGATAGCACTAGTCAGTTGGGAAAAGATCTGTAGGCCCAAGGAACAGGGAGGAATGGGATTAAGAGATCCCTCTATAATGAACAAGGTTCTTAGTGCCAAAATTTGGTGGCGCTGGTTAAAAAACAACCTAATTCGATGGAATGGGGACAGCTGGTTCTTAGTGCCAAAACTGTGGAGGAAGAAATATGCCCCTAACATAGCAGAGAACAACCTAATTCGATGGAATGGGGATAGCACGGGCTCCTTAATCTGGACAATGACCAAGCAGAATAGGCAGATCGTCACTCAGCATGCTTTCTGGGAGATAGGAGATGGGGAAATGGCTTTATTCTGGCAAGATTCCTGGCAACAATGGCCAGCCTTGAGTGCGGAGGACTGGGCCCACAATATTTGTGCTCAGGCTACAGGCGTGGGTCTAACAAAAGTAGCAAACTACTAGCAGAACAATCCCACGGTGGACACCTGGCGCTGTTGGCACTTGGATCGAGAGAAATTAACTTGGCTCTGCATATCGACCTGGCACCACTTCAAGAAGAGTTGGCTAAACGGAAAATTCCTATACGCGCAAGTGAAAACATACTTCGGTGGGGATACAGGCCACAGGGATCCTTCACCACATAGGAAGCCTATCAAATTAAAACCAAGTCAGACCTCCCCCCAGGCACAAGCACTTGGGGGAAAATATGGAATCTCAAGCACTAGCCGAAAATCACTCTTTTTCTCTGGTTGGTCTCACACTCAAGCATTCTCACATGGGACAATCTCCTAACGAGGGGGTTTGTGGGACCCTCTATATGCATACTTTGTGGAGAGGAAGAGGAAACCTTGAATCATCTACTCAATACTTTCCCTTACACAGCTCAGGTTTGGGATCAAGTAGTGATCATCATGTGAACCTCAGACCGCCTCAGAGATAGTCTCATCGAAACTATTTTGAACTGGAGAGATCAGGCTTTTCGCTCCCCCTACCTCAACATAATTTGGCAACTCTTACCTGGCTTTGTCCTTTGGCAAACTTGGAAAGAAAGAAACAGGAGAATCTTCAGAAACAAGTCTCTCCCGTGGGATCAGTGTTGGCGTCTTTGCCAGCGCAACCTCCTGGAAACTCTCCAACTTAGACATTGGTCAAACACAGACTTAGCTTTCTCTCCCTCCGAGCTCCCCATCCTTCGGCACTGGACTCCTCTTCCTTCCCCTCAGATGCCTACCTCCCCCTCTCCCACCCCCCCTCTGAGGAGCCCTTCCCTTTGGTCTCCTCCCCCAAAGGATTTCTTCAAACTCAACTTTGACGGAGCATCTAAAGGAAATCCTGGAGCTGCAGGCTATGGAGTGGTCTTCCGTAACCATCTTGGGCACATTCTAGCCATAGGAGCAGGCCCCCTTGGGAATTCCACGAATAATGCAGCAGAACTCTGGGGTCTTATCAAGGGTATGCAACTAGCCTCTATGAATAATTATACAAAGATCATCGTCGAAGGGGAATCTCAGGTCATCATTGGCTTGCTGCGCAGAATCCTACATGGGGCCAACCCAGATAGCATCTCGCCAAGATGGAGACTTTCACATGGCTTACATATCATTGCAGGTCTGTTGCATCCTCATTAGGTGATCATTCCCACTCACATTAGGAGGAAGGTGAATCAAGTGGCGGATGATTTGGCTAATTTGGGCACCAACTGGAGAGGACCAGACCTCCTGTGTTATTCAGCCCAGAACCCGGATCATCCTATCCTCCAGCAGTGCATTCGCAAAGCTGGTTCGGTAGATGTTTCCCCGGATGGGGTGTTAGTGGGATCCTCGTGGCAAAGGACGGGAGCAGGCACAGTCCGATGCGACATGGAGCCATGTGATGAGCTTGAGCCGCAGGATGATGCCCTCCCGGGAGTTTAAATGACATTTACGTCGCAGGAACGAAGCATTAATGCAACCCATTTCACCGTTGCACTATTTCCAAATGGCTTGGCCCGTCGTTTTGGTTATTGATCCCTAGTTGCGGTCTGCAGGGCTCCTCCCCTCGAAGCGCAGGCGGGTCTTGGCTCGTCCCCTCTAGACTGTTGTCGTCCTGGTCATTCTCTTGCACCTTTGGTTTGATATCGTTCTGGCCAGTCCCCTGGAGCACATGAGGATGCGGCCAAGGGGAAGACCGAAGAGGGGCTCTCCCTGGAAGCCCCGTCGACCCTCGGTCTCGCCTTCTGATTCGCCTTCCACCTGTTCTTCTTCCCGTCTTCAGACCCATTCCATCGTCTCCACCTCACCACCTTCCCAGCGTATGCATTTCAATTCCATGGCCATTATCCCTCGGACGTCGACCTCACCTCTGAGGTGCCCTCAGGACCCCCGGATACAGTTTTCAGTCCCAACGCCAATCCTTGGACCTTCGAGCAACCTGAGGGGCAGTTCACCAACATACGGCGAGCCTCATCCAATGTGCCTCCATCCCACAGACCACCTTGACAGTGTGCACTTCAGGGACCGACTGGTCATACTGCACGACTTAGTTTTTGAGCTCAGGCAGGAGGTGGCGGACCTTCAATTTCGCCTAGAAAACACTAAAGAAAACGTGGCGAGCTTTCTACAAATCATCTCTTCTATGCACACAGAGCTCTCCTCGGACCCGGTCAATTCTGCTCCAGTGGAGGCACCCGTTGCTGCCACAGGTGCAGGCATGGATAGAGTGCAACGACCAACAGAAGCGAGGAGGAAGCATGAGGAGCGAGGAGGCCCAGCCGAGGACGCTGCATGTGACGAGGGAAAGGAGAAGCACTGGGACGAGGGAAAGGAAAAGCAATGGGATGATCAACCGACGTATATTGAAGAAGAACCTTGGACAACAGACCTCCGGGCCACATGGATAGGCTATTTGCCAGGTTTTTAGATCACTAGTGTTGTTTGTCAAGTTTTATAAGGCTAGTAGTTTAGATGGCAATCTGTTTGAACACTGTTATTACTGGACTGATGACTTTCCTAGACATTTGAACTGGATGGGCTGGCTGTACTAGTTTCCCCTCTGTTGGGGCAGTTCGGTAAATGAAGTCAGTATATTGCTATATTTTGATACCTTACATCAGTTGTAGCAAGCTCTTAATCTAATATATACTACTTATTTACAAAAAAAATAATAATATAATAACAGTTGAGGTTGTTTCTTGGACTTCAAACAATTTTGAGAATAGTAAAATAACAAAGAAATACTACGGAAAAAATATGATGCTTTAATCATGAAATAATTTCATATTGTAACAGGAAATAAAGAGGAAAACATGATTTCTAATGAAGTGTTAAATATAATCATTCAAATGATCTACAGGTCTTAAAATTACTGATAGCAATTTCAGAGGAAAAGTTGTAAATAATTTGATAACCAAATCAATTC
Source organism: Picea glauca (assembly GCA_000966675.3). NCBI lineage: Eukaryota > Viridiplantae > Streptophyta > Pinopsida > Pinales > Pinaceae > Picea > Picea glauca. Next base: position 388,346 of record JZKD02S1765596.1, on the reverse strand, counting down.
AAACTACAAAAGATATATGAATTAAGCTTATAGTTGATCATTCATTAGAAGGACATTGAAAGATAAACATAAAAAATCTAAACAGGGTTAAAGAACACATAGCTTCAAGTTGACAGAATTCAAAATCTCGTCTGCATTATTTATATCACAATGGATGGAAAACTTTTTTAATACAACCGTCTCTTTCTAAAAATAAAAATCCCTTTCTCAATCTTGTGAGAACATATTTATACATGATCATCAAATATATTTTCCCGTTGGTGATTAACCAACTTCCTAAGACTACGGTTACATGGATGAACAATGTCAAACCATTTACATTTCTATTCTAACTACTTTATTATTCTAATGATGAAAATCTTCAAAAGAGTATTTCATGTCTATGTTGATGAACCTACTCCTTCTGCTTTAAGACAACAAACACATTTTCCCAAGAACTATACTAAAACTCTGGGAGCTTCTGGCATATCCTTTGCTTCAAGTAAGAAAAACTCTCTATGCAGTTTTGGCAGACGATCTTCAATTATTTTCCTTGTGAACTTAAGAGTTTGCAATTTTAAGCTTGGCATCACTATCCATTTGTCGATTTCGGTGACATTGATTACCTTTATTTTGGGACCTCCACTTGCATTTCCTCTAGCTCTTCTTTAAATCTTAACTGATGCTTGACAATATTAATTTCTCCTAACAAACCGGGACAGTCGTTTTTTCCAATGTTCAAAGAAGCTTTTTCTAAAAGATAAAAAATTCCTTGACAATCATCATTGACCTCTCTGGTTACTCTTTTGTTTTGTGCAAGGTCTACCTCCCATGCCTTGAGTATTACATCTCCTTTAACCTTCTCTGAAACAAATAGTTTTTGAATCTTTCTGACCTCCTCCTTTGTTGAAAAGGCCACTGCTTTTTGGAAAGTAGTTCTGGCCGCTTTTACTTCTCTTTCTTTCTAGAGAATATCTTCCAAGGATTTATTAGTTTCCTGAAAATAATTCTAGATAATTTCCAGATTAAAAAATACTCCCTGTTGTTCCTCTTCTATCTTCAAATGTATTCCCAATACCTGGGCCTGGAATATTTCGAGCTCGACTACTTCATTTGAAATGGAATTAATCTTATCCTGTAATTGTTTATTTGTTTCTTCTTGTTTTAGGACCTGTGCCTGAGTAACCTGTATTTTCTGATTTGCTTCCTCTAAGCTTGCTTTCATTTTCTGAATTTCTTGAATATCATTTAGTCTAGCTTGTTCAAAACCCTTTTTTATTCCCCAACTAATATTTCTTTCGGTCTCTTTCAATTGACTCTATAGCTGAGCTATCATTTGTTCTTTATGTTCCAACATAGTTGTCAAATTTCCCACAGAGTATATATTCTCTGACGCTAAAGCTCCCATCATGCCTGTTATCTCTATAGTGAATTCTCCCTCTTTAATTTTTTGTCCATCTATAATGACCCTATGTTATTTAACCATCATATCTCCTCTTAGATGAATTTCATGTTTAAGGATTGCCTTTCTCTTTTTACTGAAGAAATAATTGGATGAAGGAATCTCATCCCTAGAAATAGGCTCAAGATCACTAACATACATATCTCCCTCGTAGGGGTTTCCATAAGTAGATTGTAATGGAGTCAAGGAAGTAATGGGACTTCCAAGCTCTGTCGATGTTGTTCCTCCTACATTTTTTGGAAAACTCTCAGGGATTTCTGAAGGTGTTTATAACCACTTTCCTTTCCCTGCCTCTAATTTTTTAGTCTAGGGGACTTCTGTTTCTTGCGGAGGCATTTCACCCTCCTTCATTTTTCCTTTTGTATTTTCTTTATCCTGTACATTTGTTTCAAAGCCCGAGGGAGGCCCTTCCTGCTCTGGAGGAGGGCTTGTAGATTCACCCAGCAAACTCTTTGGTAAACAACTTTGTCTGTGATTCTAAAATGACATGAAACCAACCTATGAGTCAAGTGACATGGCCTATACCTTGTTCAATACTTCTTCATAGGTTTTGACCTCCTTGAAAATATCATCATAAAAAAATGTTTTGTTCTCATAAGCTTTCAAATTACAGTGCATCAAATGTCTGCTTACTAATTGATAAGGGTCATGCTTTCTATGCTCGATATTCACCATTTTTATTTCTTCTAATGCTTCAGCCTCTAATTTGGAATGGCCAAGGTTTAGTAATGAAAATATCCTGACATACACAGGGAGGGTTGGCCAGGATTTCTTTTGAGCTACTTTTAGCTCTATTCTAATACCACCTTTCACTATTTGATGTGCTACCTCCCTCAATATCAATCTGTTCTGGAGGAATTTCGGAAGTGTGTGAGGGGGGATTGAGCATCCATAAACCCTAATATAAGAGAAGTTTTCATCAACAAACCAATCAGCTATTGCTTTGAGATTTCCTGAGACTGACTCAGAAATGCGAGGGGGTTCACAGCCATGAAACATTTTATGTATTGGAATAATTACGAAATGGAAAATTTTATAAAATGCATTCTTAGCATTTTCTTCCCAAAGTGTAGAATGATATTCATGAATGGGATCGGGGAAAGTTATGTTCCAACTCCAATTCATCAAGGGATAAGGAGTCATAAAGAAAACTGCGTCCATAATGTATGCTAACATATAAAAGGCCACTAGTTGACCTTTAGATTTCGCAACTCTGTAGTTTGAAACTTCTTGAGCTAGGTTATCATATAGAATTTTACTCCAGTTGAAAGTGAATCCTTCTGAAGCTTCTTCTAAAAAGGGCACCCAATCTTCATGAAAATGTCAGGTATCCTTTCTCACGAACAGTATACACAACATAATAGCTACATAGACCATGTATTCATTAAAAGATGCCATGGCATAAACCCCATGGGTATCGGCCCTAAAATTTGATGGACATCTCGACCAATCTCTAATTAAATCAAGATAAGTTCGGTCTATCTTAGTACACTCTTTCCTTTGAAATTCAACTTAAAACTCGGCATTAAAAGTGTACTTAGGATTCGGTGAGAGCTTATACATTACTTGTATATGTTCTAGCCTGAATGAGCCGACAATGACCCCTTACTTATTTAATATTCTCCTCGTCGGAATATCAACATTTTCCAGTGCCCAACTGATCATATCGTTATACGCAAAAAGCTGAGGGCGCGTTGCAACCTTATGAAGCTCTGATTCTGCTATATTTCAAAAGTGATTATTAGAATCAGTATGAGAATTCTTGAATTCGAATTCCAAGATTTCAGAGATTTGTGTCCAATATTTAATGGAATCGATAGCATGTGGCGTAGTGTTAGATATGATATCTCCTTCCTATGTATCTTCACTCTTCTTCGATGCCTTTTTTGGTGCCATGACTCTAAGTTAGATGGAAAACCTGTCACATAAAAGGAGTGTATAATCTTGGTTAAATGCATCTTACGCTTGATAGTTTGAAATGGAGAATGTGTTGGAAGATTGATTGTTGTCATTGATGTCAACCCTAGTCATGGGTTTTGGACCACAATATTGATAAAGGTATTTGGACATGAAGGAAAATGAACATGCATATACAACACCTATGAATGGATAATATACATCATGTTGTTTCTGGTGGTATGTGGCATGTCACATGGATCCTCATGGTTGAGGAGAAATGAATTTTTGAAGATGACAAAGTGAATTGAAAAAGGAAG
>JZKD02S1765596.1:358457-377209 GCA_000966675.3 Picea glauca | reverse complement strand
TCATATATTGTGCATGGTGTATTGTGGTGTATTGGTGTAACTCTTATACTATTGTTCATTTCTCATTGGATATAATTGAATGGTTTAAGTATAAGTTGAAAACGGTTTTTAAATTTTACTTGATACTGATTCGCCCCCCTCTCAGTATCAACAGAATGTTGTGAAACACAGACCTTCAAACTCTATTTTAATTCATTTAACGATGACGAGACTGACACAGCTGACATGAATTCAAGACATTTAATGAGTCAGGTGACATGGCCTGTACCCTATTCAATACTTCTTCACAGGTTTTGACCTCCTTGAAAATATCATCATAAACAAATGTTTCGCACTCATAAGCTTTCAAATTACAGTGCATCAAATGTCTGCTTACTAATTGATAAGGGTCGTGCTTTCTATGCTCAATATTCACCAGTTTTATTTCTTCTAATGCTTCAGCCTCTACTTTGGAATGGCCGAGGTTTAGTAATGAAAATTTCCCGACATACACAGGGAAGGTTGGCCAAGATTTATTTTGAGCTACTTTTAGCTCTATTACAATACCACCCTTCACTATTTCATGTGCTACCTCCCTCAATATCATTCTATCCGAGAGGAATTTCGGAAGTGCGTGAGGGGGGATTGACAATCCATAAACCCTAATATAAGAGAAGTTTTCATCAACAAACCAGTCGGCTAATGCTTTGAGATTTCCTGAGACTGACTCAGAAATGCGAGGGGGTTCACAGCCGTGAAACATTTTATGCATTGGAATAATTACGAAATGACAAATTTCATAAAATGCATTCTTAGCATTTTCTTCCCAAAGTGTAGAATGATATTCATGAATGGGCTCGGGGCAAGTTATGTTGCAACTCCAATTCATCAAGGGATAAGGAGTCATAAAGAAAACTGCATCCATAATGTATGCTAACATATAAAAGGCCACTGGTTGACCTTTAGATTTTGCAACTCTGTAGTTTGAAACTTCTTGAGCTAGGTTATCAGATAGAATTTTACTCCAGTTGAAAGTGAATCCTTTTGAAGCTTCTTCTAAAAAGGGCACCCAATCTGCATGAAAATGGCAGGGATCATTTCTCCTGAATAGTCTACACAACATAATAGCTACATAGACCATGTATTCATTCAAAGATGTCGTGGCATAAACCCCATGGGTATCGTGCCTAAACTTTGATGGACATCTCGACCAATCTCTAACTAAATCAGGATAAGTTCGGTCTACCTCAGTACACTCTTTCCTTTGAAATTGAGCTAAAAACTTGGCATTAAAAGTGTACTTAGGATTCAGTGAGAGCTTATACATTACTTGTATATGTTCTGGCCTGAACGAGCCGACAATGACCCCTTGATTATTTAAGATGCTCCTCATCAGAATATCAACCTTTTCCAGTGCTTAACTGATCATATCGTTATACGCCAAAAGTCGAGGGCGCGCTGCGACCTTATGAAGCTCTAATTCTGCTATATCCCGAAAGTGATTATCAAAATCAGTATGAGAATTCTTGAATTTGAATTCCAAGAGTTCATAGATTTGTGTCCAAGATTTAATGGAATTGATACCATGTGGCGTAGTGTCACATATGATATCTCCTTCCTGTGTATCTTCACTCTTCTTCGATGCCCTTTTTGGTGCCATGACTTTAAGTTGGATGGAAAACCTATCACAGAAAAGGAGTGTATGAGCTCGACTGAATGCATCTTACGCTTGATACTTTGAAACAGAGAATTTTGTGAAACACGGACCTTCAAACTCTTTTTTAATTCATTTAATCATGAAGGGACCGACGCAGCTGACAAGAATTCAAGACATTCAATGTAGTAGATTTTTACTGAGATATGAAAAAGTCTCACATATCACCAGTTATTCTTTATTTAAGTGGCCGCATTTTGGCGCTTTTGAATTTAAAAATCGGAACATTTCATTCAGTCGGAAACCAAAACATGAACAAAACCTAAAAAGATTGATTATTATTAATCATGTTTTCCAAAATAGAGTTAATTTAGACTAATCACAGATTAAGAGTCAAGATTTCGCATTTCAGGATTTTGGGGATCGAGTTGATGAGATGTATGTTATCGCTGCATCCCGATTTCCGAAATTGTGAAATCACGACAGGATTAATTAAGACTTAAAATCGTTTTAGCAAAATAATTGACCGGTATTAGGCGTTTCAGGATTTCGGGGATCTAGTTGACGAGATGTATGTTATCGTTGCATCCTGATTTCCAAAATTCTGAAATCGCGACATGTTTAAATTAGGACTTAATTCCATTTTAGTTAACTAATTAATCAAGATTAAGGATAAAACAAGATTAACAGTTAGACGCAAATTATGGGTCGAAATTTCGCGTTGCGGGATTTCAGGGATCTTGTTGACAAGAGATATGTTATCGCTGAACCTCGAATCCCGAAATCGTGAAATGATTAACTTAAGCCTTAAATTTTTTATGTTAGTGAATTAATTAATTAGGATTAAGGATTAACCTCATTTTTTTTCAGGAAATCGGGGATCGAGATTTCGTGATTCAATATGTATTGAAATATATGTTCTCAGAAAACCTCGAATCCCGAAAACTTTTTAAAGTTAATTTTAACTCCATTAAAATAACTTTATAGAAAATGCGTCGGGATTCTTATAACATTTTAGGTTTTTTTCCTTTTATTATTTAAAGAATAAAGTTTTTCGGGAGATCGATACCGGGCGCTTGGGAAGGATAACAAAGTTTATGCTTTATGAAAAACCGAAACCTGAAAAAGGAATGTTAGGGTCTTAGGGATAAAAAGATTTAAAAAATATTTCAACATAGGCTCCAATTGGGGACTTCGTCTCCTTGTGGGATGAGGAGAACATGTAGACTTAGTGCCTTTATTGGGTTAATGGAGTCAAGGGTTTATCCCTGCAAAAATTTCTAAGGAATGGGATACAGAGGAAAAAGAGATTTCATCCTTACTTCTGAAAGTCTTTTCAAAACTTTCATTTTTTGTAAACTCAGTTGCAGTCCTATTCATGATATTCTCCTTCTCATTACTGAAATTAAGTTAGCGTTAAGATGATCAAAACAATCCTAGGAAACCCAACAGATTTTGTGGCTTTCGACTTGCATCAAATGAAGCAAAATTCATATTTTTAATTGTGGAGCCCTGTCTGGACTTGGGATGTAGATCTGGTTTTGAAAAAACTGGTAACTAGAGTAGAATGATATTTAAGTATGAAAACCTTACAGATACCTCATATATTTCTTCACTGCCAGTGAGCCTGTTCAGTACCCCGATGAAGTTATCTATCCCTTTTTACTGAATTTCCTTTCACCACTTTGAATCCTAATTATGCATTTAACCTCAGATATTGCTTCACTGCCAACGACCTTGTTCAGTACCCCTGTGAAGTTATCTATATCGTTTTACTAAGATGAGGGAAATCATTTAAATGAATTTCCTTTCATCGTCTTTTGGACTAGATGGGGGCAATCAAATAAGAATTTCCTTTCACCATCTGTCTTATATTTTACTTTTTTGAATACGAAGTGGGGGCAATCAGTGGTACTTAATATACCAGGGATGGTATCTGGGTAAAAACTGTAGTGGAGGTTTGTCATCTTATTTTGATTACTCTAGACCAACCTTCTCTTAACTTTCAAAACACCTTAGTCCGCAGAGAAAAAGGGGAAGATTAATTTCAGGGGTCTTCCTTCGAGCAAGTTAAATACTTAGAAAACTATTAAGAAACCTAGGAGAGTTAGGATCGGCGTGAGCATAACTTTGTTTAGTTGGAGAGTGAGGAGTTATGAGGACTGGTCTACCTTTTAAGAACTATTTTTCAACTTCAAAATTTAAGATGTAATCTCTTCTGCCTCTGTGGGAAACCCAGAAAGAAGCTTGTTTTTTTTTTTTTTTTTTTTTTTTAAGACAAAACTGAGGGTAGAAAGGGGAGACATAGAAAGACCTGGAAATCGAAAAACAGAGGTCATAAATTAAACCCAACTCTTTGAACTCTTTCTCGGAGACAGTTTTTCATTCTTGTTTATTTTAATTACCTCCTACTTTTTTTTTAAGTGAAACCCTTAAGGCATAGATTTTGAAATCATTCTTTTAGTGACCTATTATACTTACAAGACAATCACCACATTGCTTATGAAAAACCTTTGTTCCACTATAAGGATGTTTGTTTTCTACTTTCACTTGTCGGGTTGTCAACCAAAATCCTGTAAAGGAACAATACGAAGGGTATCAGGGCTTTTAAAAGAATTGAATTCATTGAGAATTTTGTATCCCTACTTCTAGAAAAACATTATCCTATTTTATTATTTATTTATTTGTTATTTTTATATTTATTGAAAGAATGAAAGTAGACTTACCAAAGAAAATATGAAATAAAAAGAATAAACAAACCGGTATATACAGTGGGAATTCTGGAAATCAACTATTCCATATAATGTTTTAAATAACGCCCGTTGACAGGAGCGTTCAGGATTTTACCGTCCAAATTTTCTTACAGAAACAAATTATTTCCTTCAGGAGATGCAACCTTGAACGGTCCGTACCAGATGTGATCGAATTTACTGTGTTTCGCCAAGACTTCCTTCCTAGCATCCCATTTTAAAACCAAATCTCCAGGGAGAAATTCCCTATCTTTGGCCTTACGATCAAATAGCGCTTTCATGTCATCCTGATATTTCTGCAGCCTTTCGTCCACTTCGGCCCTATGTTGTTGTACTTCGATCAGTTGGTTTATTCTTCTTGTTACATGATTTGGTTCCTCCTTCTCGTCTTGCCAAAGTTTCATTACGGGAAGTGATAGATTGATAGGTAACATCACATCGGTCCCTTACACCATCTGGAAAGGAGAAGTGCCAATAGACTTTTTCGTGCCTATCCGATTTTCCCACAGGGCGTATTTCAAATCCACATGCCAATATTAGAATTTTGTTTGAAGACTTGGCCAGACCATTTCCCCGAGGGTAGTATGCCATGGAATGACCAAGCACAATATTATATTTTTGGCAGAAACTGACCATAGCCATAGATTTAAAAGCCTGTGTGTTATCTGTGACTATCTTTCGGGGGTAGCCAAATATAGACAAAATATTTTCTTCTAAGAAATCTATTACCATAGAATCAGTATCCCTTCTAGTTGGAATAACTTCGACCCATTTGGTGAAGTAATCTATAGTGGTCAGGATCCATCTGTGTTGAGCGCTAGAATGAGGATTAATTTCACCTATGAAATCTAATCCCCATTGCTGGAAAGGAGCTTTCGTTTTGAATGGAACCAATGGCATGGGTGGGAGTTTATTTTTTCTTGAGAGAAATTGGCAAGGGTTGCAAGATCGGACCTTGATGTTGACATCTGAGAAAATTTTCGGCCAATAATACCCTACCCTCAGGATCTTATAAGCAGTTTCCCTCTAGGCTTGGTGTCCTCCACACACTTCTTTGTGAAATTGGCTTATGACCTTTTATGTTTCTGATTCGAGCAAACAAACCAGGATGAACCCAAGTGGGTCTTTCCAATAGAATTGTCCTTCATATATACAGTACTTGACCGCATGCAGTTTCAACGTTCTAGCTTTGGATGGGGTTAAGTAATTTGGGCACTTCAAGGTCAAAAAGTAGGACACTATGTCTTTGTACCAATTTGATGAAGCAAATTTCTCTTCGATTATGATTTCAGCTATTGGTTCATCAAGTTCATTCATGTCCACATACTCTTTTTCTCTCTGTAAGCCATTTATTCTGAGAGCTCTGAAATTTGATTCAGCTAAGAATTTAGCTAAACCTTGTCCCTTTACTAGTTTCGTTGGCTTTATCTCCAAGTCGAATTCTTGAATTTTGGCAAGCCACCATCCTCTTTTTCCATCACTATCAGATTGAACCAAAATATCTTTTAAGGAGCTATTAGGTACATACACAATCACCTTAGAGTACAACACATAAGTCTTGAAATCCTTTAACGCCTTCACCATAGCATATTCTTGTTTTTCCATTATATTATATCTAAGTTCGGCGTCTCTAAGACTCTTGCTAAAAAAGGCTATCGGTTGTTCGAAACCTTCCTCATGCTTATGAAGGAGTACCACGGCAAGTGTGTGTTCGGAGGAGAATGAGAAAATAAGAAAATCCTTTAGATAATCAGGACTTGCTAGTATAGGTGCCTCGCTTATAACTTTCTTGATGTGTGCAAATGATGCTTTAGTTTCTGTTGTCCATTTCACTTCGCTATTTTTCTTCAGCATATCTATAATCAATTTTACGATTTCAACAAAGTTAGGAATAAATCTTCTCAAAAAATTTATTTTTCCTAAGAATGACTGAATCTCTTTTACATTCCTAGGAATACTTATTGTGTCTATAGCTTCAACGCTTTTAGGGTCAATTCTAATTCCATCTTGAGACACAATATGGCCCAAAAGTTTACCTTCTTGCATAGCGAAGTGAGACTTTTTGGGATTTAAAGACAAACCAAATTTGTGGCATTTTTCAAACATCTGCTTGAGATGTATTAGGTGATCTTCATCAGATTTAGAAAAAACGGTTAGATCATCAAGATAGATAACCACAAATTTGTCTCTTTCGCCAATGAAAGCGATATCCATAGCCCGCTGGAAGGTAGCACCTGCATTCATCAAACCAAACGACATCTTATCATACATAAATGTACCCCAAGGAGTGGTAAAGGTTGTCTTTTCTTTATCATGTTCGTTGACAGCAATTTGATTGTACCCTAAAAACCCATCGATCATTGACATCCTATTTTCCCCCACTACGTTTTCTAAAACGTGATCCATTTTAGGTAGTGGGTAATTATTGTTGAGAGAGGACTTATTTAGATTTCTGAAACTGACACATAGTCTAATTTCCCCATTTTTCTTTCTAACCAGGACTAGGTTTGCTACCCAGTCAGAGTATCTCAATGGTACAATTATCTTTGCATCTAAGAGATTTTTAACTTCCTTTTCGATCAAACGTAATAAAATAGGATTAATTTGTTTGAGTTTTTGTCTAAAGGGTGTGACACCAGGCTTCATGGGTATCTTATGTTTGATCACAGAGGTGTCATAGGTTCTCATCTCTTCATATGACCAAGAGAAAACGTCTTTGTACTTTCTAAGCAACTCTGCGTATTTGTTTTTGGTTTCAGGGGACATATATTTGGATATCTTCACCAACCAAGGGTTTGTGTAGTACCTATGTCATAGTCCTCAACCTCTTCAGGTTGGGGCTATAGAGTGGATTTTGAAGGGATAGCATCTTGATTGAATAATCTTTCTAAGGGAATCAGGCCCTTGGGGATCTGGTTATTTTTTAGAATGAGCATTCGATGGTTCATAATTTTATCATGGAACTCTTGAGGCTCCTCCCCTTTATGCATGATCCAAATAGGATCGTTTTGGTTTTCTTGGTCAGCACGTGTTTCGGCAAATTTGTCTATAGATTCCAAAAATTTATGAAGTTGTTCATCATCCTCAAAGACTTGCCGATGTTGTATGTTATTCATTATATAAGGTCGATGCCTCATTTGTATGTGGTATTTTAGTTTAAACATGGTAGGAGGTGTGAAAGTAGAGGCTTCCTTGGCTAATGCATCAACCTGTTGGTTTTCATTTTGATAAATGAAATGAACTTTGACAGAGGAGAAGAAATTCTCGATCAAATCCTAGACACAATTCCTATAGGACCTCAACCTAGGATGTTTGGCCTGGTACTGTTGATTTACTTGTTTAATGATTAGCTCAGCGTCACCAAAGACTTTGAGGTTTTTTATTTTCATTCTCATGGCAGCTTCTAGCCCTAACACTAAGGCTTCATACTCGCATACATTATTTGTGTAGTCCACATTCCATTGAAGCCTATATGAAAAGAGGATTACAAATTCATCATCAGGATCCACAAGGAGTGACCCAACTCTAGCTCTAAGGAAAGATGAAGCATTGTCAAAATACATCTTCCATACACCAGTACTATATACATTTTTTTTAATTTTTTCTTCTGTACAACTTTCGTTTATATCTACTTCAAAATCATCATCAATAGATAATATAAAATTTCCTAAATCTTGGTTGGAAATATATACAGGATGGTTATTTGGGTTATGTGGATCACCTATCGTGAATTCCAACCTAGTTTCTCTATAAAGATGCGTGTATTGTCCTCCAAAAAATGGAATCGTAGCATATGTCATGTCAAGCTAGAGAGATCCTCCAAGCTTGGCACCCCATGATCTAGATAACAACATACCATACTTCGGAGGGATGTTGGCAACCACTACGTCCATAAGAATTATTTTGCGGGTATTTGTGCTAGACCTACCACCAGGTCTTTAATCATGCCTATGAATTTGACCTTTCTTGAATCAAATGAATATAAGTCTCCATATGGCCTGGTGATTTCGAGACCTAGTTTCTCCATAATGGATTTTGGCATCACATTGTGAGATGCTCCAAAATATAGCATGCAATTATGAAGTAGGTGGTTGAACAAGGTCAACATGATATAAAAGGGGGCTATAGTGTCTCTCACATCTTCGAAATGTAGACCAAAACCTATGTTCGGCTTGTCATCTTCTAAGTTGATGACATCGGCCTGGCTTTCGTCTTCTGAAAAGCTAATGATTTTGGCAATTTTTTTTTCTGTATATAGGATTTTTGGTTAGTTCAACAAGTGGGATAGGGATTTTGATTTTATTCATTTCATTTTTCATATTAAAATTTCCCAGGACCTTGTCACTCTCTATATTTGGGGCCTCCATTCCTTTCTTTTCAGCTTTTCTTTGTGGTGTGGATTTAGTTTCAGTCACAGGATACTGTGTTTTCTCAGCAGGGGTTCCTACTGACATCGACTTGATAGGATGTGTGTCAGCGGTTTGGGTTTTTGCATTTTTTTTCTCAACAACCTTTGGAGCTACTTCATCAATTTTGCCTCTAGACAAGATCTTTTTTGTTTGGGTGGTTGGAAGACTCTTGTTCCTAGGTATCAAATTATATTTCTCATGAAGTTCGGTAATAATATCATATGCGATACCTTGATAATCCGGATCTTCAGAAGTATCATTGCTAACATCGTCTTCCGATCTAATTTCATTATTTAAAGATTTTTCATGATCTTGTCTTGATAAATAAGGTGATTTATTATCATCGCCAAGATTATTAATATCCTCATCAAACTCTTCAAAATTTTCTAGATCTTCCTCTCCAATGAAGTTTTCACTTTTGAAGGGGGTTGGGATTTTTTTATCCTCATTTTCAATTGTTTTCTGTGGGGCCTGAGGATCAGGATTCCTTCTAAAATCCTTCCTAGGAAAATTATCCCTTTTTGATTTATCTAGTTCCATTTTTGAGATCTTATTTGAAAGTTGTCTAATTACCTGAGCCATCTCGTCTATTTTATCTCTCGAGGATTTACCCGATCCTGAGGATCCACCTTGTTCTTTGAATTTTTTATTTTCTTTATTTCCGGTTTATATTTTATCTTTTAATTTCCCTGATGCCATCATGTTCGATTCAATCTCGAGAGCATCATCTTGCATTTTCGTGAGATTTGTTCATCTCCCTTCTCTCAATAATAAGGAAAACTCGAGATCAAAGGTGCCAACAAAAGTCACCTTTTTTGTGGGTTGTGAAGGTTAGACTTCAACCAGGATTTTATTATACAACTTGTTAAACCTTTGTGTGAACTCAAGAATAGATTCTGAGTTTTTCTTTCTAAGGGCTCCAAATTCAGTTAGATAATAGAGGTGGTCCCTCCTTTCTCCCCATTGTATAATAAAAGCGCTTTCAAGTTCTTCGTAAGATCTTAGAGATACGGCTGCTAAGGATCGGAACCAGGTCCTCACCTGTCCTTCGAAAGTCTGAACGAGGAGTCTAGAATAGACATCTTTGTGTTCTATTCCAAGGATGTTGACAAATTGGTCAAAGAAGTTTATATGTTCTTGAGTGGTTAAATCTCCCTCCCCTGTAAATTTCGGAAGGTTTTTTATATAATTTTCGGGAAGATTGTGTAGGGGAACTAGGAGGACAAGGGGGGAATATCTAGCATCTAATTTAGCGAAGATTCCGGGAAGCGATACTTGGCCACCTGTTGGTCCTCCTGGGACACCACCTCCAGCTCCAACATCTCCTTGTGCAGCCATTTCTAGATTCGAGGTTGAAGCTCGAAATGTGTGAGGAGAAGGTTCACAAAAATCTAGGGAAAATACCTTAGGAAAAGAGAACATATCGTATGAGAGCGGAAGCGAGACAAATCTCTCAAGTGTTTCTGAAACATTCAACTATGTAAATTCAGGCTAACAAATAGTATGTATGGGTAAAAAGACTTGTCTAAGGGATCTTTGTGATTTTAAAATCTTTTCTGGATCAGAGACTAGCGACGTCTGCTTGTCGTCCAGGCTCTTTCTGGTGTTCTTTCGGCTAATAGCCAGTTTAATTATCGTGGAGTCACCAAGTGAAAAATAAATTTAGCCTTAGAAGGTTTTCTATCTTTGTTCACTATCAAAGAAATAAAGTGTCAATGTCATTCTTCCCAGGTAAAAATTTCGTTTCTTCGTTCCCCGGCAATGACGCCAAAAAGATGTTGTTCCTAAGTTTATACTTTAAGGCTGTAAACCATATCGTCAAGGAATATGTAAAGGTAAAGGTAATTAAAAGGTAAGGATAAAAAAGAATAGTAAATCGGAGTCAGTTTCTCATCTGCCTATGTCTAGCTTCCCGTTATTCTTGGATGTTGTTATCTCTCTTAATAGCAGCCCAAGAACGTTCTAACTCAACCCAGTTAGATGTTGTTTTCATAATAGTGTTAAAAAGGTTTAAAGAAATTCTAGTTTGATCTTGGAGTCCAGTTTCTACGTTGGACTGTCTATTACTTGGGACAGTCATGGAAAATAAAGTTTTAATTAAAATTTTAAATTTTTTTGATAAATTGTTGCTCTAGTTTTTAAGGGATGAAAATAGGAAAAATAGTTTTGGAATTCAAAATAATAATATAATAACAGTTGAGGTTGTTTCCTGGACTTGAAACAATTTTGAGATTAGTAAAATAACAAAGAAATAATGCAAAAAAAATATGAGGCTTTAATCACGAAAGAATCTCATATTGTAACAGGAAGTAAAGAGGAAAACGTGATTTCTAATGAAGTGTTCAATATAATCATTCAAATGATCTACAGGTCTTAAAATTATTCATAGCAATTTCAGAGGAAACGCTATAAATAATTTGATAACCAAATCAATTCAAACTACAAAAGATATATGAATTAAACTTATAGTTGATCATTCATTAGAAGGACATTGAAAGAGAAACATAAAAATTGTAAACAGGGTTAAAGAACACATAGCTTCAAGTTGACAGAATTTAAAATCTCATCTGCATTATTTATATCACAATGGATGGAAAACGTTTTTAATACAATTGGCTCTCTCAAAAAACAAAAATCCCTTTCTCAGTCTTGTGAAAACATATTTATACATGATCATCAAATATTTTTCCCGTTGGTGATTAACCAACTTCCTAAGACTACGGTTACATGGATGAACAATGTCAAACCATTTACATTTCTTTTCTAACTTCTTTATTATTCTAATGATGAAAATCTTCAAAAGAGTATTTCATGTATGTGTTGATGAACCTGCTCCTTCTGCTTTAAGACAACAAACACATTTTCCCAGGAACTGTACTAAAACTCTAGGAGCTTCTGGAATATCCTTTGCTTCAAATAAGAAAAACTTTCTATGAAGTTCTAGCAGACGATCTTCAATTATTTTCCTTGTGAACTTAATAGTTTGCAATTTTAAGCTTGGCATCACTATCCATTTGTCGATTTCGGTGACATTGATTACCTTTATTTTTGGGACCTCCATCTGCATTTCCTCCAGCTCTTCTTTAAATCTTAACTGATGCTTAAAAATATTAATTTCTCCTAACAAACCGGGATAGTCATTTTTTTCAATGTTCAAAGAAGCTTTCTCTAAAAGATAAAAAATTCCTTGACAATCATCATTGACCTCTCTGGTTCCTCTTTTATTTTCTGCAAGGTCTACCTCCCACACCTTGAGTACTACATCTCCTTTAACCTGCTCTGAAATAGATAGTGTTTGAATCTTTCCGACCTCCTCCTTTGTTGAAAAGGCCACTGCTTTTTGGAAAGTAGTTCTGGCCGCTTTTACTTCTCTTTCTTTCTGGAGAATATCTTCCAAGGATTTATTAGTTTCCTGAAAGTAATTCTGGATAATTTCCATATTAAAAAATACTCCTTGTTGTTCCTCTTCTATCTTCAAATGTATTCCCAATACCTGGGCCTGGAATATTTTGAGATCGACTACTTGATTTGAAATGGAATTAATCTTATCCTGTAATTGTTTATTTGTTTCTTCTTCCTTTAGGACATGTGCCTGAGTAACCTGTATTTTCTAATTTGCTTCCTCGAAGCTTTCTTTCATTTTCTGAATCTCTTGAATATCATTTAATCTAGATTGTTCTAAACCCTTTTTTATTCCCCAACTAATATTTCTTTCGGTCTCTTTCAATTGACCCTGTAGCTAAGCTATCATTTGGTCTTTTTGTTCCAATATAGTTGTCAAATTGCCCACAGAGTATATATTCGTCGACGCTAAATATCCCATCGTGCTTGCTATCTCTGTAGCGAATTATCCCTCTTTAAGTTTTTGTCCATCTATAATGACCCTATGTTTTTTAACCATCATATCTCCTCCTTGAATAATTTCATGTTTAAGGATTGCCTTTCTCTTTTTACTGAAGAAATAATTGGATGAAGGAATCTCATCCCTAGAAATAGACTCAAGATCACTAACATATAAATCTCCCTCGTGGGGGTTTACATAAGAAGACTGTAATAGATTCAAGGAAGTAATGGGACTTCCAAGTTCTATCGATGTTGTTCCTCCAACCTTTTTTGGAAAGTCTCAGGGATTTCTGAAAGTGTTTCTAACTCCTTTCATTTCCCTGCCTCTGATTTTTTAGTCTAGGGGACTTCTGTTTCTTGCGAAGGCATTTAACCCTCCTTCATTTTTCCTTTTGTATTTGCTTTATCCTGTACATTTTTTTCAAAGCCTAGGAGAGGCCCTTCCTGCTCTAGAGGAGGGGTCGTAGATTCACCCTGAAAAATCTTTGGTAAACAACTTCGTCTGTGATTTTGAAATGACATGAAACCAACTTGTGATTCAGGTGACATGGCCTATACCCTGTTCAATAATTCTTCATAGGTTTTGACCTCCTTGAAAATATCATCATAAACAGATGTTTCGTGCTCATAAGCTTTCAAATTACAGTGCATCAAATGTCTGCTTACTAATTGATAAGGGTCATGCTTTCTATGCTCAATATTCACCAGTTTTATTTCTTCTAATGCTTCAGCCTCTACTTTGGAATGGTCGAGGTTTAGTAATGAAAATTTCCCGACATACACAGGGAAGGTTGGCTAGGGCTTATTTTGCTCTACTTTTAGCTCTATTCCAATACTACCTTTCACTATTTGATGTGCTACCTCCCTCAATATCAATCTATCCGAGAGGAATTTTGAAAGTGCGTGAGGGGGGATTGAGCATCCATAAACCCTAATATAAGAGAAGTTTTCATCAACAAACCAGTCGGCTATTTCTTTGAGATTTCCCGAGACTGACTCAGAAATGCGAGGGGGTTCACAGCCATGAAACATTTTATGCATTGGAATAATTATGAAATGGAAAATTTCATAAAATGCATTCTTAGCATTTTCTTCCCAAAGTGTAGAATGATATTCATGAATCGGCTCAGGGTAAGTTATGTTCCAACTCCAATTCATCAAGGGATAAGGAGCCATAAAGAAAACTGCATCCATAATGTATGTTGACATATAAAAGTCCACTAGTTGACGTTTAGATTTCGCAACTCTGTAGTTTGAAACTTATTGAGCTAGGTTATCAGATAGAATTTTACTATAGTTGAAAGTGAATCCTTCTGAAGCTTCTTCTAAAAAGGGCACCCAATCTGCATGAAAATGGCAAGGATCCTTTCTCTTGCATAATCTACACAGCATAATAGCTACATAGACCATGTATTCATTCAAATATGTCATGGCATAAATCCCATGGGTATCGTCCCTAAAATTCGATGGACATCTCGACCAATCTCTAATTAAATCAGGATAAGTTCGGTCTTCCTCAGTACACTCTTTCCTTTGAAATTCAGCTAAAAACTCGACATTAAAAGTGTACTTAGGATTCGGTGAGAGCTTATACATTACTTGTATATGTTCTGGTCTGAACGAGATGACAATGACCCCTTGATTATTTAATATTCTCCTCGTCGGAATATCAACCTTTTCTAGTGCCCAACTGATCATATCGTTATACGCCAAAAGCCGAGGGCGCTCTGCGACCTTATGAAGCTCTGATTCTGCTATATCCGGAAAGTGATTATCAGAATCAGTATGAGAATTCTTGAATTCGAATTCCAGGAGTTTAGAAATTTGTGTCCAATATTTAATGGAATCGATAGCATGTGGCATAGTGTCAGATATGATTTCTCCTTCCTGTGTATCTTCACTCTTCTTCGGTGCCTTTTTTGGTGCCATGACTTTAAGTTAGATGGAAAACATGTCGCAGAAAAGGAGTGCATGAGCTCGGCTGAATGCGTCTTACGCTTGATAGTTTGAAATGGAGAATGTTTTGAAACATAGACCTTCAAACTCTCTTTTAATTCATTTAACGATGAAGGGACTGACGTAGCTGACAAGAATTCAAGACATTTAATGTAGTAGATTTTTACTGAGATACGCATTAGTGTCACATATCACCAGTTATTCTTTATTTAAGTGGCCACATTTTGGCGCTTTTGAATTTAAAAATTGGAACATTTCATTCAATCGGAAACCGAAACGTGAACAAAACCTAAAAAGATTGATTATTATTAATCACTTTTTCCAAAGAAGAGTTAATTTAGACTAATCACATATTAAGAGTGAAGATTTCGCATTTCAAGATTTCGGGGATCGAGTTGACGAGATGTATGTTATCGCTACATCCCGATTTCCGAAATTGTGAAATCACGATAGGATTAATTAAGACTTAAAATCATTTTAGCAAAATAATTGATCCGTATTAGGCGTTTCAGGATTTTGCGGATCGAGTTGACGAGATGTATGTTATCGCTGCATCCCGATTTTCGAAATTCCAAATTCGCGACATGTTAAAATTAGGACTTAATTCCATTTTAGTTAATTAATTAATCAAGATTAAGGATAAAACAAGATTAACAGTTAGACTCAAATTATGGGTCGGAATTTCACATTTCAATATTTCAGGGATCTTGTTGACAAGAGATATGTTATTGCTGAACCACGAATCCCGAAATCGTGAAATGATTAACTTAAGCCTTAACTTTTTTGTTTTAGTGAATTAATTAATTAGGATTAAGGATTAACCTCATTTTTTTCGGGAAATCAGGGATCGGGATTTCCTGATTCAATATGTATTGAAATATATGTTCTTAGCAAGCCCTGAATCCTGAAAACTTTTTAAAGTTAATCTTAACTCCATTAAAATAACTTTATAGAAAATGCGTCGGGATTCTTATAACATTTTAGGTTCTTTTCCTTTTATTATTTAAAGAACAAATTTTTTTGGGAGATCGGTACTGGGCGCTTGGGAAGGATAACAAAGCTTATTCTTTATGAAAAACCGAAACCTGAAAAAAGAAAGTTTGGGTCTTAGGGATAAAAAATTTAAAAAATTGTTTCAACAAGAGGAATAAGTGATTATTGTATCACCTATAATGGTTGCAATGACTTAGTGTATGGCTATGTTGATTTATATTTTGCAGGTGATTTCGACAAGACGAGATCCACTTTAGTTTATGTCTTTAATCTTGTAGGACCTGTTAGTTGGATTTCAAAGCTTCAAAACATATTAGTTTCTTTATCCACTATAGAGGAAGAATATATAGTTGCCTCACATGCTTTCAAGGAGGAAATATCGTTAAAGGGTTTGTTGGGTGAGTTTGGAAGGATGTATATAAGGTGAAAGTATTCTATGATAATCAAAGTGTTATTCATTCCAATAGAAATCCATCTTATCAGAGTAAGACAAAGCATATTTCTATTAAATACCATTTTATAAGACAAGTTATTGATGAAGGTGGAGTGGCTCTGGAAAACATCCATACACAAGAATATTGTGGAAACAAGTTCTCAAAACCAATATTGTTAGAGAATTTGCGGTGGTTATTGGATTCTCTTGGCTTGCAGAAAAGATGATGAACCAGGGCAAGGTAACTAGGTAAATTATTGTTAAGGTGGAGATTTTTAAACATGTGACAAAATTTCCAACTATTTTTTGAGATTTTATCAGAGTTCAAATTGTATCTAAACAAATTAACCCAAAAATATGTTGCAACAATAAATGAATTAGTTTCATGTAAATGGTAATAAAATGTAGCCCATAGAGGTAGATGGGGAAGTCATAGATGTAAGTTTCTTTTGGATTTTCTAATCTCCTATTTTTATCAATAAAATATTATTACCATTGTGTCGTGGATGTTTTCCTATTAAGGGTTTTACCACCTAAATCATTTTATCGTGTGTGATGTATCTTGTGTGTTTTCCATCAAATTACCTTGATTTTCTTTTGCTTCTCAACGGATTCAACTATATCAATGTATGTTTCTATGTTAATGTCTCGAGTATAATTTTCTCTCTTCAAAACATTTGAATACTTTTTTTTATTCAATTAGAACAACGTATGTTCCTTTATTAATCTTTGAAATATATTTTTCTTTGGATTATATTTTTTTCTCTACAACATTTTAATTCCTATAAGTAATGTTTGGTATTGTTTTCTTGTACTAACATTTTCCTTATTTTTTCCTTAAAGATATGTTGAATTCTTTAAAAAAGAAATATATATATATATATTTCTTATCAGGAATTTTTTTCAACCCAACTATGTTTATCTATTTACATGCATAAGGATCTCAAACTTCATTTCCACATTCTCTAGCCTCCTTCGATACCACACCTTGTTCATCATATTACTTCCTTATTTATAATGTTCACATCATCTAAGGGCACCAAGGGATAGACTAATAATAACATTTCCTTTGACTCTATATCAATGCAGACCCAAGAGACCATCCCCATTTCCTAAAGACATCAAAGACATTTCCAAACTAGATCCCTTATAAAAAAACACACAAGATCACTTAGACATCATTGAAGGGGAATTTCTTCAAGACACCAACATAGTAGGTGATCCATACCTTCCCTTATCTCTTCCTTAGGACACCATTTTATCTTGATTTTTCTTCATTCAACCTGAGATGTTAGTAGAGATGGATTTAGATGATCTATTCCCTCAATCCTTTCTCTTTGTACATTTACCCCCATTACAACCGCCGAAACTTGGAGTCGAGTTTTCGATGTTTTAGTATAGATCTCATGATTTACTTTACTTCTTTACATAAGAGACCTTCCAATACTATTGTTATGGACATCATTATATTTAATAGTCATATTGACCTACTTTGTGGTCATTTGTTGGATATTAATTTTTTAACATTAATAACATGGCTTTTAATATTTATTTTTAACTAGTAAATTAATATATTTCATTTCTCAAATTTATTAATTCATTTCATAATAATTTCAACATTCATGTCATTTCATATCAATTTCAACATTGATGTCGTTATAATATTATACTTTACAACATTGAAGGGAGATGGGAGGTGTGCATATTAGTGAAAAAATAAAATTAATAACATACTTTTTATTGTTAATGTCATTTGGAAAATTTTGATTGAAAGATGATAGCATTTTTATTTTTTTAATGGTGTCATTTTGTTTTAATGAAATTTTTATTTTTTTTCCAAGAAAAACTTTGCAAATAAATCCTTGAACACTTCTTTTCATTATGCAAATGGTACCTAATATAAACTTGTCAATGTTGATTATGGCACTTAAGAACATTGAGTGGGGTAAAAAGACAACCATTGCATATGATCGACCTTGAGACCTCTTACCTAAAACTCAAAACACTCTCAACTCGTACTAGCCCACAAGGCTTGAGGACTTTCATTTTCACAAAATCACACTATATATTATGATGATGATAAAAAGGATGATTGTTACTCTCCAATAATACCAACCTTCATCTATCAAACCTACCCAAACAAAAAGGTATTAACTAGTTTTGTTATAATTTTATTTCTATGTTAGAAAATATTTGGAAGAAGCTTTCTTAAATCTCTATAATTCTGAGAAGGTAACAAATTAGGAAGAATGATATAGTTATAAATATTTAGAAATATAGATAAATGTATACATACACAATATTTTAGAAGAAAGTGTTTTTCATTTTTCAGTTTTTTAGCATTACAAAGAAGGTAAATTTATTTTGATCTATGTCATTTTAGGAAATGTGCAACATCCTATATCATTATAAAACTTGTGAAAATCAATCCAAATAATACCAAAAAATATTTTTTATCTTTTAAATTGGGTTTAACCTCTTTATAGTATCTCAATTTTCTCAATTTTCTCATTGCAGCACCACTATTTTTTTCTTAAATTTAAATTTAAATGAGATATGATCTATAATGTATTAATAGCTCCTGCTCTATTTTCCAATAATCTAGCCAAACCAAAACATTTTATGCCACCTCCTAGTAAATAGTGTCTTTTATTGGAAATATTATTTATATTATATAATATTTTATTTTTAAACATATAAGGCCGTTATTCACAATTTTGCTTTAGATCCCATTT
>JZKD02S1765596.1:342099-356522 GCA_000966675.3 Picea glauca | reverse complement strand
CCCCCCTCCCCTCCCACCCTCTATATATAGAGGGTGGGAGGGGGCGACATTATTATAGAGGGTGGGAGGGAGGCGGGGGCATTATTAGAGAATTTATAATATAAATTCTCTAATAATGCCACCCCCCCTCCCACCCTAATATAAATTCTCTAATAATGCCTCCCCTCTCACCCTAGAGGGTGGGAGGGGGCGGCATTATTATAGAGGGTGGGAGGGAGGCGGGGGCATTATTAGAGAATTTATAATATAAATTCTCTAATAATGCCACCACCCCTCCCACCCTAATATAAATTCTCTAATAATGCCTCCCCTCCCACCCTCTATATATAAAGGGTGGGAGGGGGAAGGGGACAGAGGGGGGCATTATTAGAGAATTTATATTAGGGTAGGAGGGGGGGGGGCATTATTAGAGAATTTATAATATAAATTCTCTAATAATGCAACCCCCCCTCCCACCCTCTATATATATAGAGGGTGGGAGGCATTATTAGAGAATTTATAATATAAATTCTCTAATAATGCTCGTCCCCTCCCACCCTCTCAGGGGGGGCGCATTATTAGAGAATTTATATTATAAATTCTCTAATAATGTCCCCCTCCCACCCCCTATACTAAGTATACATATTTAATTGGTAAAATCTATTAAAGTATAAATATTCTATTTTCTCTAAATTTAAATTTGTAACTTTGTAAAAAAAAATACATATTCTTAACTTTTAGATCTATTCAAATCTATACCATTGCTTTCTTTTTCATAAATTCTAATAATTTGTTGAAAATAAATGTTCTTTTTAACAGATATTACTTTGCCCTTATCATTCACTCATACCTTTGCTCGTACCTTTGTCTCGAGATGACTTTTGAGTGGAATTTTTTTTTATGGATAAGATCTTAATCTTATCCATAGTATCGCTAGCCTATGAAGCAGTATACACTCTTGTTTGTAAAGTTTTTTCCCAAAATCCAGGTATTCATTAATTTGTTAATATCTTTGTGTTTAAATCTATATTTTGAGGGTAATTATGACGTTTTATGTTTATTTTTAATTTTTATTTAGCAATTATGAGGTGGGGGTTATATTGTCAATCTTAATGATTTTAATACTATCAACAACGTCGGCCTTCTCAATATCCAATTTAATTTTATATAAATAAAAAAATATAATGCTTTATACAGTAAAATAACGTCTGCCTTCTCAATATCCAATTTAATTGTATATAAATAAAAAAATATAATGTTTTATACAGTAAGTAAATAATAGATATCTATATCCAAAATGCATTCATATATGTAGAGAATTGAAACAACTGCTCACACAACTCATGCATTTGAATTTAATAATAATATAAAACTGATAAATTTACCTATAATTTTATGTTTCTTGCATTATTGAATTAAAAGGTACAACTTACTTTCCCTTGATTCATGCTAACACTTCATTAAAATTGAGCCGAGCCAAATCAATCTCATGTTATGCAGTAATATTGAAAATATTGCGAGAATCTTTTAAACTAAATTAAAACTTCAAATGCATTTAAAAACAAATTAAACTAATCAATCATGGCCTTGGTTGATTGACTAAATTATATATTACTGGAGACTTTTGGCTCTAAAGTATTATGTAGTATTCGTAATTGTTACTCCATCACTTACTCGTGGCATGCATGCAGTAGATGCATCTCTAGGCAATGTGCGTATGGATTAGTGCTATTGCAAACAACCAACGAGGACGCTACCAACAATTCCATGATCGATGGTAAACCATGGAGGAACTAGACTGTGATGCCTCTTCCTCTTCTACTGTGGCTGTTATTGCAAACAACCAACGAGGATGCTACCAACAACTCCATGATGGATGGTAAACCATGGAGGAGCTCGACCGTGATGCCTCTTCCTCTTCTACTGTGGCTGTCATAGTATCTGTGTTACCCTTACCTTAGTTGTCTTAATAGCTTCTCTTTCCTTAGCTGTTTTAGTAGCTTCTCTTTCCATCTTGGCCACGACGTACCCTTCTACCTCAATATCATAATAAAATGAATGTTTGAAACTTATCCTTCAGTAACTAAGTAGGAAATAATTATGGTATCTTGAGCCAACCAGGTTGGTGGCTCGTTTCTATTATGTCCAACAAATTCAAGATCTAAATTCGGGTCTAAAGAACTGTAATAAGCCTATGAAAAAACTCCATGATTCGATATATTATTCATCAACACAATGAAAGTACATCTACAGAAATATATATGGAAATACAATCTAGCTATGAAACAATTAGATGTTGCGAAGAGTTGAACTACCAAAATTACCGTTTAGTTACCTTCTAGTAAACTAAAGTTACAAAGATCGTGAAGGCTTAGTCAACATTCCCCCCTTAATCAGAAGGGACATCTGTCATGCCAAGAAGTATTCAAAATCGTTCAAATTTTTCACATCCCAACGCTTTGGTAAAGATAATTGTGATTTCCTCTAAAGTGGAACAATGTCTCAGAGGAATGGTTTTGGCCTCAACATGATGTCGAATCAAGTGATATTTTTTGTTGATATGCTTGGTTCGATCATGAAATATGGGATTCTTAGCCAATTGAATTGCAGAAGTGTTGTCAACAAGTAGAGGTGTTGAAGTCAACTATTTCGTCTGCAAGTCTTCAAGTATTTTTCTGAGCCACACTATTTATTTTGTGGCTTGAGCTGCTACTACATATTCTTCTTTAGTTGTACAATCAACGAGAATTGATTGTTTCTTGGATCTCCAAGTGATAGTTTTTTATTCAAGAAGCATCAAATAACCTGAAGTAGACACCCCAAGTCCTTTATCTCCATCAATGTAGGAATTGAAATATTCAATAAGATGAAATTATGGTACCTTTGAGTATTTCAGACCAAAAGTTTTAGTTCCTTTTAAATATTTGAGCTCATGTATTGTTGCTTCTCAATGTCCTTCACATGGTTGATGCATAAATATGGAAAGAGTTTATGTAGTGAGATAAATCAAACTTCCAACAAGATGCTTGTGATTGGTTGCATCTTAAAAAGTATTTCCTTCATTGGAAGAAATCTTCAGATTTTTCTCCATTAGAGTAGAAATAGAATTACAGTCTTGCATTCCAAATCTACACAATAACTCTCCAATGTATCTGTTCTTAGAAATAAAAATGAAATTAGGATTTTGAGTGACTTCAATTCCTAAGTAATAATGAAGCAAGCCCAAATTAGTCATATCAAAAACCCTTTTCAGATATTTCTTAATGAATTCTATATAATCATCATTATTTCTCGTGACTAGTGACGCAACCTGCCCCTCAGCGAGCAGACGATCCACCAGGACCTTCTGACACACGGCCCGAAGAGTCAATGCTCTCCACTCCTCTCGGGAGTTACCCACAGCAAACCTCCTTCGACGATCTCCCCTTCTTCGCTAATCGGGAAATCGCGATTCGGGAATTCTCGGTTCATGCGAACACAACTCATAAGCAGCTCTAAACCCTGAACCCCGATGGGTCAACGGGTCAACACTTTCACACGTCGGGGTTTTCCCTATCAGGATGTCGTACCCCGCGATATCAATACTTTATACTTAAACACCCCGAGTGCCGAGGTGCTAATTTCCCCGAGATCTCGCCACCTGGACTCTCCTTTCTTTTGGGGCCCCACTCTACCACGTCACCTTCGGGATTTCGTGGATCACGAATTCTCGATACAAAGTTTCCTTGCTATTGGAAACTCCGAACGCCGAAACCCCGATTCTCCGGAATCGTGCCACCTGTCCCTCCAATGATCGACGGCTCCCACGGAATCGGGAAATCGCTATTCGCAATTTCGACGTGCATGCAACTCTTGCACTCGCCAACCCCGATATGCCGATATGCGATGGAAAATGAGTTCCACTTGCGCTTGGAGGTTAGATTTCTCGCTACTTCTCCCATATCCAACGGTCTGCGGAACTTCGCGATTCTCTCCAGAAATATCAAGTCGTCGATTCTCTTCCTCCTGAAGAGTCCTCCTGCTCCGAAGCTTCTCCCGTTCGGGCTTCTCCTGGGTCTGTTCCACAATACTTGTAAGGAACTCTCCCTCCTGAGCTTTCACCAAATTTCCACTCAGAATCACTCTGGTTTCAATTCTTCCATAAAATCACATACGCAACATATGAAAGAAATATATAACAAGAAGCGAATATGCACAGGCATAATGCCCACAACACACAGAAAATAAAAACGTCCATGGAATTTAACCACGGCTCTCTTGTTCTTCTCTTCTCAGGCCTGCCTCAGAGACTTCAACTCAACTGGTACTTCACCTGCACGGTTCGAATAACTCAGCACGACTTCTGAGAAAACAAAGATGAGGGTTTAACTGTCCAGCCTCCTCAACGCACTCTATGCGGAGGTATTCCACTGCACTCTATGCAGGAATCTCCTAGCTTAAACAGAGAAACGATTGAAACTCATTCACTCATTCCCTCAGATTTCGAACTTGCCATGCAATCACATATGCAGCATACAGACAATAAGCAAAACAAGAAGCAAATATGCAACAACATAATATCAACAACACACAGAGAATAATCACGGCCATGAAATTGAATCAAAACTTTACTATTAACTCAATATTTGTACATGGGGATTCTTCACCAGTTCTCTGAGTTGCTCTCTTTCTGCTCCTCTATGCTAATGCTGAATAATCATCTAAATTATACAAAGGAGGGTGCCTATATTCGTTTTCCCTCCCGGAAGTGAAAACTGTCTAATCTATAGCTAATTCCTATCTAACAGCATTAAAACTATTAAATGCCTTCCTATCTATAACATAATACAAGTGCGTTCAGCTTTGAATGCCTTCAGTTAAATGGCGGCGCAACAATCTTCGAAGTAATTCAAAAATGTATGTGCTGGCACTGTCCAGCTGTATCTCGTTATCCTCATGCTGGCTCGCTTGATGAAGTCGTAGATGCTCCTGCATCAACTAGCAAATCATCAACATATACAACTAGATATACAACTGATTTACCAACTTTCTTGACAAATAGAGTTGCATCATCTAGATTGAAATGCTTGTAGTTTAATTTCAGAAGGTGCCCAATTACTTTTTCATACCATGCTCATGTTGTTTGTTTCAAGCCATACAAAGATTTTAGTTGACTAGAGGGTAACTAGAGGATAGTCTTTGTGTCTTATTTTCTCATGACCTTTGATAGTAAAACATTCAGGTTGATTCATATAGACATCTTATTCGAAGTCTCCATTCAAGAAGGAAGTCTTAAAATCCATATGACGTATTTTACATCCTTTATGTATTGCTAAAGAAAATAGAGTTTGAATAGTGCCCCAATTTTCTCTAGGAGAAAACGTTTTTGTGTAGTCAACACCTTCTTTTTGGGCATATCCTTTTGCTACAATTCTTTCTTTGTGTTTGGCAAGTGAGCCATCAGATTTATACTTGTTCTTATATACCCACTTGCAGCCAACAAGTTTGGTTTCGAATGGAGGGTCCACAAACCTCCAAGTTCCAATTTTTATGAGAGCATCATACTCCCTCTGCATTGCACTTATCCATGGATCACTAGTTGTTGCTTCTTGAAAGGAAGCAAGTTCATCAACAACAGATAAGTTTAATTCACAATCATAAGAAATATAGTAATTGTTACCTCGGCTTGAAGCAACATTTCCTTCATTTTCTTCATTTTGTCTCGCAGAACTTCTTGTCCTTGTTTTTCCAATTTCATCTATATGAGAAACATGTGTGACAAATTCATCATACCTTATTGGAAATGTATTGATCCTCGATGATCTATGTATTGGTTGTTGTGATGTTTTCTCAGTTTCAAGAGTCTTTGAAATAGGTTGGAGAAAAATTTCTTCAAGAGTTGGTTCTCATTCTTTAGAAGCTCTATTGTCATTCAAACTATCCTTATTTTGTAATGCATAAGCAGAAGAAGAGGAAGTTGTTGTTGTGGAAGGAAATTCCAAAGACTCATCTAGAACATGAATCCTCCCTTCAAGATTTGGAAGTTAATTATCCCATTCGTGATAGAATTTTTTAGAGTGAAATATATCAAGATGGGAAAGTTGTTTGTCAACTGGGAGTGCATCTTTGTCTAATTCAAGAAATATAACATCTATAGAAACATTAAACTTTCTAATTTCTTCATCATACAGTCTATAAGATTTTGAAGTATTAGAATATCCCAAAAATATAATTTCTACTTCTTGCTTCCAATTTATTTCTTTGTCGTTTAGGAATCAAAGCATAACATGTGGAGCCATAAATTCGTAAATGATTGACAACTAGAAGATGGGCATGCCACATTTCATAAGGAGTTTTTTTTTGAAGTGAAACATAAAGACTTATATTCTTAATGTATACATCACAAAGAAATGTCTCTCCCCAAAACATTAATTTAAACATTCTTAAAAAACATCATTGATCAGATCATATTCAACATAGTCCTATTCATGCATTCTACCACGCCATTTTGTTGTGGATTATGAGGAACATTGGTATGATTTTTAATACCATTGTCCTGCAAATATTTTTCAAAATCCTTAGATGTGTACTCACAACCATTATTAGTTCTAAGGGTTCCAATATTGAGTTGAGTTTCATTTTCAATACAGAAATGAAAATTTTTGAATGTATCAAAAGATTGAGATTTTACTTTTAATAAATAAACCCAACACATCCATGTATAGTCATCAATATAAGTCATTAAATATTTATTACGATTTGATAATGGAACATGCATGGGTCCACACAGAATAAGGTCAATCTTTCTAGAAGCGCAAAACATAGAGTCATGAAAAGGTTTTTTATTGCACTTGCCTAAAATAGAAGCATCGCATTGGGAAAGTTGTCTTGGAAGTGTAGGAATCCCTTGAATTCCTTTTTTCTTCATAAGTTTGATACTTTAATAATTTATGTGACCAAATCGAGCATGCCATAACAAGATACAAGACAAATTACCAGTTTGTTGAGCTAAATTTATGGAATTTTGGGCATTAGAAGATGTACCTTTCATCTTTAAAAGCTTTTCATCCTTCACTCGAGTCATGACAACCACACGATCAAAAGATCTTCGAATCTCAAACGTCAAACACATGTATTGAATGACCTTGTTTCCTTATATGGATAAGAGACATTAAATTGATCTTTAATTGGGGAAGATAAATAACATCATGGAGAATATAGCCAACAAATCATGGTAAGTTAAGTCTAACTGATCCAATTCCTGAAGGTTTTAACTAAGACTTGTCTGCAAAGTAAAATACTCCATAAATGTGATTATTGAATGTCTCAAAGAAGTATTTTCTAAATGTCATATCCTATGTGGCTCCCGTATCTAACAATCAAGTGTCATTCCAAGAAGAAAATGAAGTACTAAAAACTTTTTCAATCCCAATATTACAATGTTCTACAACATAATGTGCATATTTAGGAGTGTTACCTTTGTTTGGTGGTTTCTTATATTTGTCTTATGTTCTCTCTTTCCTGTCACAAATCATTTCCCAAAGAATTCTGCAATGATTGACAACATGACCCGCTTTTCCACATCTATAGCACTATGTAGATTGCTTGTCTCTATGTTGGTGTTGTTATTGAGAATGTTATCTGTCACCTTCATAATTTTTACCCCCCATTCCTCTAAACTGATTTATTCCATGACCTTTGTTGTTAGTGTCATGTCTAGTACATTCATCATTGAAATTCTTCCCTTGATGTGCAAGACACAGAGTCTCAGCATTGGGAAGTGACTCCTTTTTCTGAAAGGAAGTTTGTCTCTCTACAATTTTCTCTACAAGTTTATCAAAGATCATGTCTTTCATATTTTCACTAGCTTGAAGAGAAACAATATAGTGTGAATAGGTAGGGTAAAGATATTTAATAAAATTTGTGATTTGTAAATAAACCTTTACACCGGTGGCTTCAATATCATGATAGAGAGCTATGATTTCAGAGGCTAGATTCATTGGGTCATTATCCTTCATCTCTAACTTTAATAAATTCATTAACAATTGAATTATTTCAAGTTATTAATGAGGATCATACATATCTTTGAGTTTCTTTAAGGCTTAACAAGCAATTTTACAGAAAATTATATGCCTTCTTACCTCTTCACTGAGAGAGGCAACAATTATAGCATAATCATTTTTGTCTTTACTCTTCCATATTGCAAGATCCTTATCATCTGTAGCTTCCTCTAGCTCTCCATCATCTTTGGTTTCACAAATATTATTCCACATGCCATTAAAAATAAGAGTATTTTTTTTAATTTTTCTGAACCACTTCTGATAATTTTCCTTATCAGAAAGCACGATTCCCACTATTGAAATTAATGAATGCATTTTAATTGACTATATAATCAAGTTAAAATATTATTTTTTGTGCAATGAAATTTAAACCATTGTGGTTTGAACCTCATAAAAACTATGTATTATCCCTTGTAAATGGGCTTAACCCACTTACACCAACTTTGAATTAAATCAACGGTGAATACAATTTACTAGTTAATCAAGCCATTCCATCATGCGAAATCATAACTGTAGATTATATTTTTTTGATGATATGACGGTCTCATCCTTTCACACAGAAAAAAAATTAACTAATTCACATAGTCAACGAACAAAGAATTTTCCTGCAAACAATCTTTAACATGGAGTTTAAGAAAAAAAACAAATCCGCTCAACTATGGCTCTGATACCACTGTAACATGCCCATGATAAAACTCCATGATTCGATATATTATTCATCAACAAAATGGAAATACATATGAAGAAATATATATGGGAATACAAATTAGCTATCCAACAACTAGATGTTGTTGACAATTAAACTACCAAAACTCCCCTCTAGTTAACTAAACTTACAAAGATCCTGAAGGAGTAGTCAACAAGAACTAGGAGTGTCAGGATGAAACAAGATGTGGAGTTGGCTTAGGACAAGTGTTCTCTTAAAGGTCGAGGTTTCTCTTTACATTATGATAGAGATTGTGTTAGTTTTTTTTTTTTTTTTCAAAGATATTTGTATTAAGTGATATTTCCTGCTGAGAAAAATATATGTTCGGTTTGATGATATTCTTGGTACAAAATTCGATGAATCTTTTAGCTCAGAATCATTTCTTAATCTTTTAGTAAAAATTTTGTTTAATATTTTTACTCAGAATCATTTCTTCATATTTTAGTTATTTTTTGATGCAAAGTTTCTTAAATATTTTTATTTGGAAACAATCACTTCATAGAACATAGATTATATTCGTTTCTTGAAGTATACAAAATTTATTAAATCTTTTAATCCAAAACATGTTCATAAAACATAATAAATAACTAATTACCACTATAAGTGAAATGATTTACCACTTTTCCCTGAGATTTATAACACTAGCTTTGCCATGAGATTTATAATATTGGAAATGATTTACCACTTTTCCCTGAGATTTATAACACTAGCTTTTCCATGAGATTTATAATATTGGGTTTGTAAAAAATAGTTAAGAGACTTGTCTAAATATGCCCACAAAAGATAAATAGGCTACTTGTTTAAATATTCCCACGGGATATTTTTATTTTCTGCCTTCAAACCCTACTTTCAGTATTTGTTTCACATTCTTTCTCACTTCTTTCCTTCATCTAGGACGAGGCCTTCGTTTTGGATGTAGATGGTTTTAAATGCTATCAATTAACCCCATAGATCACCCAACTATACCCACACCTCAATTGTTAAAAATTATTGTGAAATGATCACAATTACTATTTATTACTCTATTGGCTAAGTTCACATGTACATACAACATACTTGTATACACAAGAAGGGATGTAAAATCAAATTAAGGATAATTTTTGTCAAGACAAGGAAGAACTGGTAATTTGTTCCATTATTATTGGAGTAGTATTTTGCTACCCTCTACTAATATGAATAGAGGATGAACATAGGATCAGGTAGAACCTTTCCTTGAACTGAAAAGGTACCACCACCAGTGTTAGGTAGGCCAAGCTTTAGAGAATTCTTGCATTTATTAACAAAATAAGAGTCAGTCTTGGCCTCTTTCTCCATTACAAATGGGATTGGACGTGGTTAGTAAGTCTAGTGTACATTTTCATGATCAATTACGTACCAGCTTAACTGAAGAGGCCCGCACCCATGGTAGTTCTTCCCGCTTGTACACGGACATGCAGTGTAACTCGGATTACAATGCAGGAAAATGCCAAAGAAAAATAGGGTATTTTCCTGAATTATGTTTGATGCATGTATGCTTGTAGAATGAAATAGAGTATAAATATGGTCTTTTCCTTAATTATGTTTGATGCAGGTAACACTAAATAATTAAGGCTCTGGACACTTTCTTGGCTACTCAAGTTGCAGTGTTCGAGTTGGCTTGCCAGGTAAATAATTTGTTCAAGAGTCAAGTTCATAAGTTTGTAATTTACTCGTGAATTAAATCACACATGGAGAAAGTGGTGGAGAATCAAGGCATGGATCCATGCAGCCTCTTGCCTGAACCATTAGGTGTACCTCTGTTCCCTATCGATAAAGGATTTCGGTGATGCTAGTTCCAGGACGGTGTCAGGGTATTAAATATATGCAAGGTATGAACCATGTTAGGAACAATTGCAACAATGTGAGAGGGTGCTAAATATATGAAAGTCATTTAATAATATGTGTAGGTGTCAATAATATTTTTAGGTGTCAAATTTTAGAATTTTGCATTTTTAAATGAATTTAAAACTTTGACAAAGCTAAAACAAATTCAAACACACCATGGGAAATTATGTCCCATCTATATGTCTTCGACAATGGAAAATTTGGTTTCAAAATTTCCAAAATTTCACAAATAAATTTTGTTTTGAAAAAGTTAAAATTAGATATATATTTTATAATACCTTGTAAATGTTTGGTTAATGTTTTGTAAAACGAACTCAATAATATCATTTTGAAGGTTACTAAAAGGTTACTAAACATCAAAGTTATTACTATAGTACCTTCCTACTTTGGCAGGTACAAATAAGAATCACAAATTTAATGTATAATTGTTTGGTTAATGTTTTGTAAAACGAACTCAACAATATCATTTTGAAGGTTACTAAACATCAAAGTTATTACTATAGTACCTTCCTACTTTGGCCGGTACAAATAAGAATCACAAATTTAATATATAATTGATTGAAGGAGTATCTAGACAAATGTTTTGCAAATGAAAAAATGGAGCATGAATAATACATGGCCGGTACAAATAAGAATCACAAATTTAATATATAATTGATTGAAGGAGTATCTAGACAAATGTTTTGCAAATGAAAAAATGGAGCATGAATAATACATATAAAGTGAAGCTTAAACAAGCAAGGGATAAATTAAGAATTTAAAAACTAAGAGAAATAATCGATAAGGGTTCATGCCGAATTTAGATAAGCAAATGTTATGCACATGTTTGTTGCACTATATGCAAATAACAATCACTTATATATTAACACATGTTTTTATCTCTTCAAAGATTTGTCTATTACATAAATGGAACCTTTTTGGCTATGTGAATAAGGAACCAAGTGAATGGTGTTGTTTAACAGATACAACTTTCATCATGAAAGAAAAGAAAACATAAATATGGATCATCATTCTTGAAAATGACTAGGGACAAATATAATAGACATCTCATGATTAAATTTGAATTTGAGCTATACAATATAATGCTTGGAACAATATATTTTAACCTATGGTTGTCTATCATAGTATATTAGTATGTCTCTATTTTAACATATCTAGAGGATTGATTCAATGAAACAAGTGAATATAATACCAGATAATGCTTGGAAAGTTCATTCATAGTCTATCATTAATTTATTGGCATTCATCAACAACCAAAATAATAAATAGTGAAGTGTCTTTGAGTGTTTATTTAGTTATCTCACATGCATCAAAGATTTATTCATTAAATGTCATTTCTTCCATGATCATTCAAATTATTGTAAATGAACGATGTCCTAGACAAAACCTAAAAAGAAAAAGAAAAAGAAAAATCTTCCACTCAAAAGGTGTGTCTTGTGCTACATCCCTAAAATGTACATGCTGGCTTGGAAACCCACTATATGAGAGTGAAATATTCATAAATGATATGTTCGATGCACTGTAATGGTCCATCATTCGAATGATTGGTTTTAGGTTTCCTAAGGGACTTCCAATATACCTTAGAGTAAGTGTGATTCAGATTATTTTTGCCACAAAATGAGAGCGGAGATATAACAAAGAAATATACAAAGATATTGAAAGAGAAACAATAATATAACAAAGATATATCAGAAATATAACCAGAGGAAAAGATATACAGTAATACATGATTCCTATTAATGAAATAAATGTACAGAGACTGTAAAAATACAGAGTCAAAGACTCACTAGAATGGTGGCAGCTTATCTCTGAGAAGAGATGTGATAGCTACTCGCATTCGAAAGAAGATGATTACAATGAGGCTCTGAAGGCCTTTTTACAATAAAACGAAATGTCAAAAACCCTAGACATCCAAAAACCTAACCCTAGGAGATGAAGCGCCAAGAGTCACGTGGACCCCGTTTGGGTAAGTTAGTACATCAACTTCCCAGGGTCGTAACTTTTGCATACGATCTTTGTTTTAGGCGCATGATAGCATGATAGACTCTTGGAAAGGTATTGTTGAGGAGATTCATTTTCGGGGCTCAATCATGCCTTTGTCTATCATTGAGAATTTCGAGACCGAAAAACCTTCATTTAGGCCCTCAAAATGGCCACGGAAGTTAAAACTACTAAAAATAGTAAATTGCCAAAATTGCCAGAAAATTGTTTTGAGCCAGTTGGAAAAGGTGGGTGGCCACCGATATCCACCTGGATCAATGTGGAAGTGATATATGAGTTCATTTGTTGTCTAATGCAATACTACTCGAGTGGGTATCAACACAGGTTACCGAGAGTTCCAAGAAGGTGAGACGAAGATCAAGCCTCTTGATATCATAATTATCCATGTGTGTATTGATCCCAAACACAAATGATAGTTCTAAATGGTTAGCAATAACTTTGTGTCATTATTTATAAACTTTGGGTCACGTCTCTAGCCTAAAAATCACTAAGGTCTTTCCCAACACACTTTCAATTAATGCTAATATGTTTGCTCAAAATGATGTCCTTCTTTTGTTTTTTGCAATATATTGTTTCTTAAAAATTACAATCAATGTTTGGTGAAACACATACTATATACAAATCTAAATATTATATGATTTCCCAATTAATTCAATAAACCATGTAAACATAACATCAAGTAATGAAATTCAATTCAGGAGATGCAACCATTAACAGTCTATTGCCAACAATGTTGAATATCCAATATATAAGTTTGATAANGAGTGTACTATAATTCAAAGTGAATACAAAATAAATTATTTAAATAATAAATTTAATGGAGAAATTAGAAGTGGGTTAACCCTAAAATATGGAAAGTGGGCAAAGTGACCTAGAAAATGTTTTTAAGGAAGTTACTTGGAGAGTATAAATAAGAGGCAAGGCTCTCTCATTTTAGATCACACTTGATCATATTGAATATCTATAAGTTTCTGAGGTAACCAAAGGATATCTAAGCTGAATTTCTGAGGGAAGGTGAAGAAAAGAAAACCAGAATTCAAGAAAGGATAAATTCTTTTGATGATGCTTTCTAAGGTATGTTATTTACATGTCATCTCACCATTTTCACAATGAATTTTTTTTCTAGAATGATTCAGAGCGTGAAATTTCTATGCCATTGAGGAAATATATCCAATTATCTATGGTAAAAAATTCATCTTGTGGGTCATTGTATTTTTGGAGTTACACTCCGTGGAAAATAGGGTTTGTGGCTAGTCATAAAACTAGTCTAAAACAAGTGTTTTGGGTAAAAACATCATAACTTCTTCATAACATATCAAAATTCAGTAAGAACAAATGTGTTGGTTAGAGTACAGTCTGTAGTATTTTTTGTAAAATTTTCAGATCGATTCAACAAATATTACGTGTGGGGCACACTCTAGAAGGTCGCTCTCTAGAATAATCCAAAATTCAGGAAGGTATGTCATTTTTGCTATAAATCCTTTTCTAAGAGGTTCCAAGTAGTGACACCTGTAGGAATTTCATAAAACACATTGAAGAACATTGTGTATCATTTTCAGATCTTATTCATTACAGGTACAAAGTTATGATTATTTCAAGTTAGGGTTGTTGACTAATCCAAAACTAGTTATGTGAAGCTAAAGAAAAGTTTGATGAAAATGCTAGTCTCTTGTTGTTAATGTTAAGGAAGGTTTGCAGGTAAGTGATCATATACACCATATCTATTATAGAGTTACAAATCAGATTTGGATGATGAAATTGATGAGGGCATTTGGTTGAGGTACATGTCGGGTACATGGTTGAGACAAGTAGTTGATGAGTTGGCACATACATGA
>JZKD02S1765596.1:330266-342089 GCA_000966675.3 Picea glauca | reverse complement strand
CACGAGCCAGCCTTATCATCTCTGTGAAAGTACTCATGGGTAACACTGTCAGCTCTGGTCACCATGCCAAGGCAGTGTCCTCTAGTTAGACCTTGAAATAAAAAGAAAGAAAAAGAAATAAAGAAAAGAAAGAATAAAGGAAATAAAGGGCTTGGAAAGAATTGCATCCATGATAGGTACAACTCGCCAACTACAAAGGCACCCACAGATAATATTCACCCCTGTCTTTCACTATGTCTGCACATCCTTAGACCACACCACCTCGTATTACATGGCTTGGATGATATCCTTTGGGAACTTTCCTTTTCTTATGGATGTCGGCCCAATAGAGCACTTTGTCTTTTCTTCAACTTTGTATAGTAGATCATTGTAATGTCTTTGAGCTATGAGATGATATGCTAGGGGTTTTATGCATGCATTTGATAAAATTAATCATGAAATATGATTGGAATTGCTATGATCCCTTGGACTAATGAGCCCATGGAGGGCGAAGTTTTTGATGTGCAGGACCATGCCCGATGGAAAGGTACCAGGTGGACCGGTACACATGGGGAGATGACTATTTTGGACCTCCATGGGGATGAGGAGCCCATCATATGGTTGTTGGGACCTCATCAGGGGCATAGATAGGACAGTGATTGGTCGAGCCTTTGCACGAGAGAAGAAGAAGGAAATTTTCATCCAGGACGCCTTGGTTGAGCCCAGCCCTAGGGGGTTGACCCACTATAGGTGGAACGTGTCCCTCTCTTGACCCACGACTTCTTCTGGAGGCCCTTGACGTCACCTCCAGTGCAAGGCAGTTTTGCAGGGAAGTTTGGCACATGTGGCAGATTTTGGAGGCCCAGAGAGGGCCAACGTTTGTCATCCAGTGCTATGTTTTTCCCTAAAGAGGGCCAACATCTCCCTCAAATGGGTTGGACGTCTTTCTCATTGCTCATTTAGGGTTTTCTTTTAGCACTTTAATGTAAAACATAATGATTTTTAGTTATTAGCCTTGTCGGGTTTTTTAATGACCTAATTTTAATCAGAGGTCATTGGATGATATAAATTGAGGATGTTTTTACTCATTTTGACGTAACACAATTCACTCACACTTGTGAGGTCTCATTTTTGTGCCCTTCTTGGGTAGAATTGTTGTCTAAGTGAGGTGCACTTGCTATTGGAAGGATATTTTTGGCATTTTATGGCATTTCTCTCAAGGAAGGTTTACAACTAGGGTTTCCTTATGCCTCTCTTCATGATATGTAAGTGAATTTTCTTGCAAAAATTCTTAAATGAATGGTTGTAGGTGTAATTTCTTGCATTTGCTTATTGTATTGCTGATTTAAAACCCTAGGTAACAAGAACACAATCAAGTCATTGTTACATGTCCCCTTAGAGAGAGATTTTTTTCAGC
Organism: Picea glauca; assembly: GCA_000966675.3. Taxonomy (NCBI): domain Eukaryota; kingdom Viridiplantae; phylum Streptophyta; class Pinopsida; order Pinales; family Pinaceae; genus Picea; species Picea glauca. The sequence goes on along the minus strand of JZKD02S1765596.1, from coordinate 340,693 downwards.
CATTGAAGGAAAGAGATAGAGCCTAGCCTTTGCTACACTTATCTTGCTTCTTCCTTTGAGCTAGCATTGAAGTTTATAGGTTGAAAGAAGGAGACATCCTAGGCCTAGGTTACCTACACCTAGGGTGTTCACCTTCTAGGGTTTGAAAGCCTTGTCCTTGCAACACTTTCTCCCTTAGACTTATTCTTTATGCTAGCTGTTTTGCCAAGTTGACCTAAAGAAGTAGGAAAGAGCACGAGGCCTTGCTTAAGAAACACCGGAGTGAGCCTCTTTCCCCTAGGGTTTTGATTCTAGGGCCCTGCCTTTGTAGCACCATAGAACCCTACCCTCTAGTCTTTAATCCTTCATCCTTTCAAGACCTTGTGCCCTTATCTTTTGACTCCATATACCCTTAGGCACTGATATTTGACCTCCAACGTTGAAGTCTTAGTGTGCAAAACTACTTTCAAAAACTTAAATTTTGAAACCCTAACTAACCAAACTAACCTAATTAGGGCTGATGTCATAGTTGGTTATCTCATCTTCATGCAGCAAACGTTGAACATAAGCAATTAAGTGATGATTTCAAGAATTTATTGAGAAAATTGTTGATTGGACATATTGTTGGCTTAGTCATCTTGATAGATATCGATGAATTGATTCTCTTTCATGGTTAATTAACAAAACGTTGACTTCATCTTGTATCTATTACTTTACATTGCTTATTGAATAATATCAGATAGTTTTTGAAGTACTAACCCTTTGATTTATAGCCTGCACATATATATTGTGTTTATGTTGTCTTGTTCTGGGCAGGTGTTTTCAATAGGGCATACACTTCATTTATTGGCTGATTAGTCGGGCTATCTGACTTAGGTGGTAACCTGTGAGGAGAAATATCTAAAACTTGACCTTATACCTTCTGCCTCTTCAAACCCCAGGTTGTCGGGGACGTCTCCCCTGGGCTAACCTCCCTAAATAGAAGAACCTCCCCATCGAGGTGACATTGGGTGGGGAAGATTCTTGTTGCGCCAGTTTGATATCTATCCTTTAGAATATGACCTAAACTACAAAATGTGCAATAACATTTTGGCACCGTTGCCAGGGAACACTGAGTCAATTCTCCTCAAACAACAAATCTTTTCGGTAAGCCTTGCCTCTAGATGCCTTATCTTTCAAGCTTACCTGGTGACTCCACTAGTCTATTTTCCCTTATCTTTTGATAGCTTCAAGAAAATTATCTGGCGACTCCATTGATGACGAAGCCAACAATGAATTCACAATGGGATCCCGGGAACTATAAGCCTTTAGACATGCGAAAAATCCCAGGATACCCAAGAAAAATGCCCCCGATATCCAAGAGCTGACTTTCATATGCATGAATTTTTTTCTTACTTTAGACTCCACCTTGTTGATCATGATGCCGAAGATGTAGTGATGAAACTTTTTTCAAACACTCTTCATGGAAATGCTAAAAAGTGGTATGATAACCTTCCCGATGCTAGCATCACCTCTATGAACCAGTTGGAAGAAGTCTTTCATGAAGAATGGGGTATTCAGTTAGAACACATCTCAGTACTACTAAAACATTTTGAGCATATAAGACAAACCGAGAATGAAACCCTTTGGAACTTCCAGAGTAGGTTTGAGTGCACCTTATATCAGATTCCTAAGGGCCATTGTCCTGAAAAACAAGTACATTGTCCATATATATACCCATGCGCTCCTGGCACACCTAGGCCTACCCCTCAGTAAAAAGAGCCCAGACACGCTCGATGAATCTTATGGCATGGCTAAAAGAATTGAACAAAACATCTCCTTATCCGAGATAAAAGATCTCTTTACTTTAGGTGATTTTAATATGGAAAGTTTGTTTGCCTGTAAAAACTTTATTGACGATATCCAAGAAGAAGGTGAACAAACCATCATTCAACAGGGGATTCCTGAAGACATGGTCGAGGAGGCAGAACCAGAATAAAATAATGAAGTATCAACAAGTGCCTCTCCCTCTGACGAAGCAATCTATGAGCTTGTTTCTCCTCCACAACAGAAGGAAGATGAGGTTAGTTACTTTCCATTACAGGATTCTGATGACACCTTGTCACATGATTCAGATAAAGGAGTAATGGAATTCCTGAAATATTTAGTCCTTCCAATTGAAGAAGAAGGAGTAATCCCTGAGGATGAGACCATAATGCATGCCGAAAACACCAAAGTCCTCGAAGTTCCTACGCAAGAAGAAATAGTAAGTTACCCTCCTCCCCTAATTTTTTATGATGATTTACCTTATGATGAAGAGGAAGAGGAGAATGAATTTTCAAATGTTTCAAACCCTGCATGTTATGACATAGATAGTGACATTGTTGATAACATTGACGAGTTCATACATGTTGGGAGAGGTAGGTGGGATATAGTTGGTTATGACCTGGATCCCATCTATGACACTGAGAGTCATTTCCAGTTGTTTCCCTTGCAATTGTCACAACAGATTACTTTCGACCAATGGCAACAAGGAGATGAGATTTTTACCCGTACTTTTCAAAAAACCAAGGATGACCTAATACCTTATTCTCCCGATGATATTCAGTCTTACCTTGAGATTTTTTATGAGTACTCTTATGAGCACTTGGACTCTCTCCATGAAAATGATTGCCAACCACCACTGTGCTTAGATTTTGATACAAGTAAGGATTTTGTTTGCCTAAAGAAGGTTTCTCATGACTTTTCGCTCCAGCCAGCTGTTATTACTTTACCATGCCTTTCCATTAAAGGTGTAGTTGGGAAGTACCTTTTTTATGTTGAGTTTCCTCTTAGGAAAGCCCTAAACTCCAAGGTTTGGTTGGATGCTGCGAGTTTGAGTCAGTCATCCCAGTTTTTCAACTTTCCCTTGGTAGTTTTCCAGTCGTCTACTAGGCCTTTGTTGATCCCTTCCTTGACTTCAGAGCATGAGGATACCCTAGGTAGCCAGTTTGCAGGCCCTTTGAGTCAGTTTTCTAAACTTTGCATTTCTCATGACCCTTTCTTGAAGAGGATTGAGTATTTTCCTCGGAGATGCACTTGGCAGGATTCTATCCCTCCCACCTGCCTCCATGAGTTAGACTTTATGACTTCCGATGATATAATATATGCTCTAACCCATGTCATTTTTGTGCTTGATTTATCACTGTTCTAGTTTATGATGAAGCACAAAGGCAGGTATTGTGGGACATTGCTAGATTGGCTTCATTGGTTATTTGACTACACCAAACATCCAGCCAAAGGTAAGTTTAGGTAAGAAGTTTGCTTTGCATTGTTGATTGTTTATTTTAGTTATATATTATGTTTGTGGGGTGGAAATACCACCCCACCTTTGTTACTGATGCCCTTTTCGAGTGTGAGAAGGTCTGCAGGTTTATGCCAGAGATGTTGAGGTTCTCATACGCTCTATGGTGAGCACATGTCCCCGATTTGGAGCCAGATGTTATTCTCGATATCTAGGGATAACTAGGAGATCATGTCTCAAGGCCCACAAGTCCTACACATGGAGTACCGAGAGCAGGATTGACCTGAGCATGGCCTTCGAGGGCCCATCTTTCTTCTTCTTCATCATACTTATCCTATCAGTAGTAGCAACATCCATCACCTTCGGCTTGGACTTGTATCAGAGAAGACTCTTTCTCCATGAGGTAATTGGTCTAGGTATCATGGTATGTGTCATGTTTGATCATTATAACTTTCAGATATATGCATCAGATTCCTTTCATTTCTGACAACTGCTTAGATATTACACTAACCCGCTTGACCATGGTTGGGGGGATTGACAGGGTACCCTATCCATCTTGTACCCATAGGTTTTGGTTAGCTACCAGGGGGAATATTGAAGAGCCATCATCCGCTCCCATCAGTATATCACTTTTACATCTTATCTCCCATTCATCTATCCCATTTCCCTAGTCCGGACATTAGGCTGACCTATTTGTGGGATTACACCTTATCCTGTGGGAAGAAGGGGCTAAAGGCCAATGGAGTAAAAGAAATTGGTAAGAGATAAAAGCCATAAAAATAAAACCTAGAGAAGCCTCGCCTAGGGATCCTTGAGAAGGCAATAAAAGGCCTCTCAATAAGAAACAAGAGGGACCTGAAGAAAAATAACAATAAAACAAGACCTGACTAAGAGGATGAGGGGTCTCATCACGAGCCAGCCCATTATGTTCATAGGTACCTAGCAGTATGAAATTGTCGTTATCTGGTTACCACACCAAGGCAGTGACCTTTGGTTGCATGGCCAAGGGAAAGGGGGTCTCATCACGAGCCATCCTTATCATCTCTGTGAAAGTACTCGTGGGTAACACTGTCAGCTCTGGTCACCACACCAAGGCAGTGTCCTCTAGTTAGACCTTGAAATAAAAAGAAAGAAAAAGCATAAAGAAAAGAAAGAATAAAGGCAATAAAGGGATTGGAAAGAATTGCATCCATGACAGGTACAACTCGCCTCCTACAAAGGCACCCACGCATAATATTCACCCTTGTCTTTCCCTATGTCTGGACATCCTTAGACCACACCACCTCGTATTACATGGCTTGGATGATATCCTTTGGGAACATTCCTTTTCTTATGGATGCCGGCCCAACATGGCACTTTGTCTTTTCTTCAGCTTTGTATAGTAGGTCATTTTAATGTCTTTGAGCTATTAGATGACATGCTAGGGATTTTATGCATGCATTTGATAAAATTAATCATGAAATATGATTGACATTGTTATGATCCCGAGGACTAATGAGACCATGGAGGGCGAAGTTTTTGATGTGTAGGACCATGCTCGATGGACAGGTACCTGGTGGACCGGTACACATGGGGAGATGATTAGTTCGTACCTCCATGGGGCTGAAGAGCCCATTAGATGGTTTTTCGTACCTCATCAGGGGCAGAGACAGGACAGTGATTGGTCGAGCCTTTGCACGAGAGAAGAAGAAGGATGTTTTCATCCAGGATGCCTTCGTTGAGCCCAGCCCTAGGGGATTGACCCACTGTAGGTGGAATGTGTCCCTCTGTTGACCCAGGACGTCTTCTAGAGGCCCTTGACGTCACCTCCAGTGCATGGCATTTTTGCAGGGTAGTTTAGCATGTGTGGCAGAGTTTGGAGGCCCAAAGAGGGCCAACGTTTGTCATCTAGTGCTATGTTTTTCCCTAAAAAGGATCAACGTATCCCTCAAATGGGCAAGACGTCTTGCTCATTGCTCATTTAGGGTTTTCTTTTAGCACTTTAATGTAAAACAATATGTTTTTTAGTTATTAGCCTTGTCGGTTGTTTTAATGACCTAATTTTAATCAGAGGTCATTGACTGATATAAATTGAGGATGTTTTTCCTCATTTTGACATAACACAATTCACTCACACTTGTGAGGTCTTATTTTTGTGCCCTTCTTTGGTAGATTTGTTGTCTAAGTGAGGCGCACTTGCTATTGGAAGGATATTTTTGGCATTTTATGGCATTTCTCTCCAGGAAGATTTACAACTAGGGTTTTCTTATGCCTCTCTTCATGATATGTAAGTGAATTTTCTTGAAAAACTTCTTAAATGAATGGTTGTAGGTGTAATTTGTTGCATTTTCTTATTATATTGTTGATTTAAAACCCTAGGTAACAAGCACACAAGCAGGTCATTGTTACATGTCCCCTTAGAGAGAGATTGTTTTCAGCCATTGAAGGAAAGAGATAGAGCCTAGACTTTGCTACACTTATCTTGCTTTTTCCTTTGAGATAGCGTTGAAGTTTATAGGTTGAAAGAAGGAGACGTCTGAGGCCTAGGTTACCTACACCTAGGTTTTTCACCTTCTAGGGTTTGAAATCCTTGTCCTTGCAACACTTTCTCCCTTAGACTTATTCTTTATGCTAGCCATTTTTCCAAGTTGACCTAAAGAAGGAGGAAAGATAACGAGGCCTTGCTTAAGCAACACCAGAGTGAGCCTCTTTCCCCTAGGGTTTTGATTCTAGGGCCCTGCCTTTGCAGCACCATAGAACCCTACCCTCTAGTCTTTAAGACTTCATCCTTTCAAGACCTTGTTCCCTTATCTTTTGACTCCATATACCCTTAGGCACTGATATTTGACCTCCAATGTTGAAGTCTTAGTGTGCAAAACTACTTTCAAAAACTTAAATTTTGAAACCCTAACTAACCAAACTAACCTAATTAGGGCTGACGTCATAGTTGGTTATCTCATCTTGACGCAGCAAAAGTTGAATATAAGAAATTAAGTGATGATTTCAAGCATTTATTGAGCAAATTGTTGATTGGACATATTGTTGGCTTAGTCATCTTGATAGATATTGATGAATTGATTCTCTTTCATGGTTAATTAACAAAACGTTGACTTCATCTTGTATCTATTACTTTACATTGATTATTGAATAATATCAGATAGTTGTTGAAGTAGTAACCCTTTGAGTTATAGCCTGCACATATATATTGTGTTGTTGTTGTCTTGTTCCGGGCAGGTGTTTTCAAATAAGGAATACACTTCATTTATTGGGTGATTAGCCAAGCTATCTGACTTAGGTGGTAACCTGTGAGGAGGAAAATCTAAAACTTGACCTTATACCTTCTGCCTCTTCAAACCCCAGGTTGTCGGGGACGTCTCCCCTGGGCTAATATCCCTAAACAGAAAGAACCTGCCCATCGAGGTGACATTGGGTGGGGAAGGTTTTTTTTATGCTAGTTTGATCTCTATCATTTAGCCTATGACCTAAACTACAAACTGTGCGATAACAGGTAACTCTGGGCAGTCACGCTGGTAATGGGGTCCTCCACATCCCCAACAGGTAACACGAGATTGAACCTGCGTATTTTTATGTGACTGTCTCCGAAATGACTTCCTACCCCTGGAACCCCTGCCCCTACTAGTTGTTCCCTGATATGGTCGTGGACCTATCTGTGTCGTTCGTGATGAACGAGATGATGCACTCATGGGATCTCCTTGGCACGTTGTACATATACATTGAATTGTGTGTCTCAGTGGCTGCAGGTGTGAGTCTTTAAGGATTGTAGAGTGGCTTTCAAGCATTGGAACTTAGCACTTGGCTTTGACAGGTGGAATGGAATGAAAGGGCTCAACGATTGGCTCAATGAGTTGTGTGTAAGGTCTCATGAGCTTGATGCTTGGATAATCGGAGTTTGTACTTTGGGATACACTATGTTACCATTAATCTATTTAAGTATATGAATTTATTTGTAAAGACTCATGAGGGCGCATTGGTGTTAGTGCTCTTCTCAAGGATCTTCACGTGGTGGGTGGTCTTGGGTTCAAAACCCATGGACCCTCTAACATTTTAATTAACTTTTTTTTTATGTAGTTTAACTTTACACTAAATACACAATTAATTTAATTAAATTTAAAATTTTTATTTTACTGTAAAGATAATTAACTTTAAATTAATTAAATTAACCTAAATTAACCTTAAATTAATTTGAACTAAATAAACCTAAATTATCTTTACCCTAAAATAAAAAAAATGTAAACGAACACACATAATTTATAAACAAAAAAATTTAAAATTTAAGAAAATCAAAATAATTTAAAAACAGGTGCGGGCACGCATGGATTCCATGTGCCCGCTTTGTTTCCTCCAGTGCCTTCCTTTATAAACCCAAACCTTTTTCACCATAACCCTAATTCCTCTTTTCTTCATTGTTTCTTCTTGCGAGGTCTCTCGTTACCCGGTCGGCCGCCATGGCCTCTTCTCATGGCTTCTCCTCCTTGTTTGGCAGGTGTTTGGTTTCTAGAGTTGGTCGCTGGCTTGTATTGTTGCTTGGTGAATGATTTGTGCGCTGGTGTTCGACGCTTGTGCTTGGGTTGTATGTTGAGTTTGGTAGCTCTGTGGTTGAGGTGCTTGGGCGTTTGTCTTGCATATACTTTTTTTTTTTTTCAGAGGATTGGGCACAAACCCTAATTGTCAAGGCCGCCCGGAAATAGAAATTCAAGAATGCAATTCAACAATTCCCCGTTGTTGCACCTACATGGGTTTCAGTGGTTCTTTATCCCATTTTTCTCAAGGGTATTTCTGTAGGGGCCGAGCAAGATTGAGACGCGAACCTAGAGGAGTTTAGAGGCAGTGCTTGGTAGTTGCTGGACTTTGGCTATCGGTGCTTGAAATCTTGTAGGATCCTTGCTCCTCGACAGCTTGGCGTTTGGCGCTGGTGTGTTTGGCTTGAATATTTGCATGTGGCTTGGACCTGGTGTGGTTGGGCGCTGGTTTATTTTTTTTCTTATTTAATCGTTAATCCGTGTCATGGCCATGTGCGTTTACAGTGTATTTCCTGTGACCGTTTTTTTTTCATTTTTTTCTATGGTGGACCTGGTCGATTGAGTAGCAGATTATTTCAGCTCACGCTCTTGGTATGGCCTATTATTCCCTTTAGCTAAGCAATTGGTATGCAACTGGAACCATCGATACCACCTTGCTAGCTACTCTCCAATGTATGGGCCCTGCCCACGATATCTGCCTGGGGTGTATTCGGAAATTCCAAATCGATCGTTGAGCATGCAACGAATCTACTTCCTACAGATCTGGGTCGTTAACATTGACTAACATGCTTAGGCGTCGCCAAAGACTGTTGTTCCAACTCATATTTTCTATCAAGAGTTATGTAGTGCTCATTGGTTTCAGTGAAAAGACCTAGCTTTCTCAGTTGATATCTCTGTAGTCGAGCTTGTTTCAAAGCAAAATTTTGGCAAGTTTGATGCCCCTCGCGATTATAGAAAGAGACGCGGTTGTAGAACTTTATGTCCCAAGCTAAGCTAAGGTGAGTGAACAATGCAAAAAAAGCGCAGAAATATTTGAAGAGTGGTAGGAAGGCAGACCCACCGGATTAGGAGTTTGCTTGCTCGGGAGTTAGGGATTTTACCAATTGGCCGGTCCATTTGATTCTGTTGCGGGATCCAGAGAAAAGGATAGTCGGATAGAACTGAAACTGTTGGTTTCGGTTTCGGATTTATCTGAAACTGGTTTTAACTCTTAGGACCGCAATCCCACCATTCTGCTCCCTAATCAGACGGATGGCATTTCGCATTTTGCAGTCGATTTGGGAGGATCGATGATAAAACTAGTATATTTCTCGAGGCACAGGGAGCTACCAGCAGGGCATGGGGTAGTGTTGTTGTGGACTTTGACCTCCAGCCCGATGGGCACAGTTAGATATAGGCTCTAAAGCCAAAATTTTATTTACTTATTTTATTTACTAATGTGTCTATACTCACTCCTCGTGTCTCCCTCCTACATGGCTTAGTGTTCGGTCTTGGGTGCTTGGCATGTGACTGAGAGATTGGTGCTTAAATCGATAGCTCATGGATCATGCTTTGAAGGTCATTAATGTACCTCGTTATGGTGGAAATGGCCTTTTAGAAGCTCTAATTCTGAATCCCCAGGATTGAAGATGGTGGTCCTGGTTCTTCTTGTTTGAAATGATCTAGATTTGGTTGATTTAACCTTCCCAAATTTGAGTACACAGTGGTTAGTTTTTAGGTATACGTCATCCGATTTCAGAATTATTCAAAAAATTGCCTGCAGATTCTGCACGTATTTATTTGGTGTGCCGAAGAATTTAGACCAGACAATTTCTTAGAAGTTTTCAACATTTGGAGTCCCTGTGAGATCTTCTTTGTACCCGTTCAAAATTGGGGTCGCTTCCTCTCACAGCAAGCTTAGCTATGCTTGCCGGAGCAGAACGTTTGTGCGTGAGAGGAGACAGGTGAGTGGCCTTGTATTGGGGTTCGTTACGGGCGTGATTTTGGGTTTTATTTTTGGACTTGCATTGGTGGTTGCCTTTATTCACTCAGAGAGCAGGTGAGCTAGGCAGAGATGCCAGCAGGTTCGTCAATCTCTTTCCTTTATCCGATTTTCCAATTATTTTATGCATCAAACTATAGTTCATTTTGGAAATATTCATGATCAAAACTATAGTTCTTTATGATGAATTACTAGTGCAGTAATCTTTATTCATGATCAAAATCATAGTATTTTATGATGAATTACTATTGCGACCCTTACGGCTAGCTAGCGATCTGCATTTCTGAACAGAATATTGCAGCGAGTGACGAGGTGCTTTGGTCACTCTGGTATTAGAGACTGAGGAAAGTCCTCAGGCCCAATATAGAAGAAATTGCATGTTTGAGTGAACAGTTCTTCGCTTTTAAAAGGGTAATTTACATTTTATTACCAGAAAGATTAGAGCATCATGCTTATTACTAGCTTTACATTTGTCGCATGCACAAGACACATTGTGGGCAAGGTTTCATATAATACATCCAAAGGGGTATCGTTGATTGTTAACATGTATAGATTGAAGGTGACTTACAAGTGTATCCATAGTGGCATGCCCTAATCTGGGCAGTTATCAGATCTAGATGGAGGGTTATGTTGGCAAATAGATAAGTTGGCACAAGTATCTATTAACAACCTCAATTTCGATACT
>JZKD02S1765596.1:315703-327870 GCA_000966675.3 Picea glauca | reverse complement strand
TTAAAAGAATAACAATCGAAGGGGTCCAGAATCCACTATTAGTCGTTGATCTACGTGCAACTAGATCGACCGTCGATCTAAGCATGTTCTTTATTCTCCATGAGCGAATGCAGCAAAAACTTAGGCTTAGTGCTTTTTGTGGGTTTTGTGCACTAATTCCTTTACTTTTGTCTCCATGGGGTTAGGAAACACCACTCAGCGTCAACAATCATGAATTATCTTTTCTTTTCCTTTCCTTGAAAATAATTTGCAGAAATGTAATATTATTTGCAAGCCAAAATACATCCAGAGTGAAAACATTTCAGTCAACAGATGATCCTATGAATTATAGGGTTATAACAGATTTGAAGAGTGAGGGGCACTCTTTCTCTGACGGTTGCACGATGTCGTGAGGGTATAATAAGTCTCATTCACTCACGAGGTATACTGAGGGGCGTGCAATAAGGCAGACGCCTTATTCCTCAGCGTCCAAAGGTCTTGAAATAGGGGAAACTGTAGGAGTAATAGGATCTTCACTAGTTGTGTCATATTCTCAACGCTCAAAGTTCAAAAGTGTTTGAAGGGCATGACGCATGGAAACATTGGAGTACATCAATACATCATGAATGGCATGGCGTTCGTGGTAGCTTTAGACTTTATTTCAAATTAAACTTCTAGTATAAAGTGAAACAGGCAAGTTAACCTAAGGGTAAGGTGATAAAGTAAATAATAGAGTCCTATTAGAAATCTTGAAAAATCAAATATATTCGAAGGGTTGATGTTTAGGGAACAATTAATTTTTCAAAGAACTTTATGGGTAAAGGGAATATAGAATGCAAGCAAAATTAAAAATTATTAAATAAAAATAAACAACTAAGAAGGAAACTAAAAGGCATGACTAATATTAAATAAGTGAATAAATAATTAACAATTATTAAATTCATGAGGAACATTTGTCTAAGGGAAAATCTAAAGACAAGAAAAGAAGGAAAACATGTAGGAAAAAATCTAAAGACAAGAAAAACAGAGAAACATATGAGGGAAAATCTAAAGACAAGAAAAGTAGGGAAACATCTAAGGGAAAATCTAAAGACAAGAAAATCAGGAAACCATCTAAGGGAAAAACTAAAGACAAGAAAAACTTGAAAATAGATGAAAAGCTAGAAGTCCAAAAAAGTTGGGGATTCTTAAGTAAAAACTAAGAAACATCGAGGAGAAATTTTAAAATTAGGAAATTGAATGAGGGAACTGATTTATTTTACATTTTTTAATTAATAAAATTTTGAGTACTGGGGAGGGGTTATAAAACAAAGGTTTTGGGTCAAGAGAGGGATGATGATTCTACGTTTTTTTGGACACCCATTGTAATGACCTTGTAATGATGATGCAAACCCCCTATACCTCTTAAGGGTTGCACGACCTCCCGGTCAGGATATTCTAATTCTGGAGCTAAAATGGCTCTTCTGGTTCCAAACTGGAATCCTTCGAACGATCACATAGGTCCCCCACAAATGCTCAGTTGGATTTTCAAAGCACCAAGCGTGAGCTCCCATAGCACACGACCAAGAGTCGTGACCTTGCGCTAAGACAAAAAGGGTGCTTGTCATGGAACGGAACTTCACAAGTCAAAAATCCTGTCCCTTTGTCCTTCAAATCCCCGGTCAACAAAATGTCGAAATATCATTGACCGAGACTCCAAACGTCAAGCATCCCGTCCCTTTGTCCTTCGAACCCCCCGATTTCCAAAATGTCGAAATGTCCCAGCACCTATTCCTTCGAGTTTTCGCGTTTCGCGAAATCAGAATGCAAGGGATATCTCTGCTCCTTGGAATTTCCGGTTGCCGAAATGTCAAAATGTCCCAGGGCCTATTCCTTCGGGTTTTCACGTTTAGCAAAATCAGGGTACAAAGGATATATCTACTCTTTGGAATCCCCGGTTGACGAAATGTCGAAATGTCCCAGCGCCTATTCTTTCAGGTTTTTGTGTTTCACAAAATCTCGGTGCAAGGGATATCTCTGCTCCTTGGAATCCATGGTTGCCAAAATGCCCAAATGTCGAAATGCCTTGGCGTTCAATCAACAGCTCACAAAAATCCCTGGGATCTATGCCCCATGTCCGACCTCACTATTTCGCTATTTCATGATTTGGGGTTTTGGGAGACAAGGACCTCTGTCCTTCCAACTCGTGATACCTGAAATCGCGAAATGGACCAACGATCTAGAGATTCTTGTGATCGATGGTTCACGTTGAATCACGATTTCACGATTTCGTGATTCAGGGTTTTGAGAGACAAGGATCTTTGTCCTTCCAACTTGCGGTACCCGAAATCGCGAAATGGACCAATGGTCCAAATCTATTTTGGATCAATGGTCACTATTCCACCTGAGCTTTGGACGTCAAAAAGCCCTTGCCGTTGACCTCCTCGCAGCTCCACCATATCCAATGGCTGGCGAGATTTCGGCGTTTCTCCTCAAGGAATATCCACCGGCTATTCAGATATTTGGGATCTCCCCTTCCGGATCTACGTAGCGTTAAAGCCTGCGCTTCTCTCTCAAATCGGATGGTCTGCGGGATCTTCCACCGCGATCCAACGCTCGACGACGTTCTTCCTCCTGAGATTTTACTCACTTCAGAATTAGAATATTTTATAAGTGTTCGAAGATTTGGTCTTCGTTCCTTCAAGGGAATGAGTTCCCGGATCTCGATAACACTTTCCGAAGCGTTATCCCTCCTAAGATTTGTCTGGTTCAGACTTCAATTTCCCACGCACTCCTTGTGTTTGAGGGATTTCGATAACTCAAATCCACAGTATTTCTCATAGAGAAATTCCTCCTGATCTCCTTACGTTCCTCTCTGGCTCGATGCAGAATTTGCAAAGATTCCAATGAAGAGAAACAATTGAAACTGGAAAAACTCACAGTTCCATCCACTTGTTCATGTAAACATAAATGACAGTAAAATGCACACAGTCCACACACCATACATTTGGATCAATTTTCCATTATGTTATATTCACAAGTGCCCAATGGCTACAGAATACATTCAAAATTACAGTAACTCAAAACACTGAGATCTCCTGCTAACTCGCAGTTCTCTCTTATAGCTAATTTCTCTCTGTATTGTTGTTCTCTCTAACTAGGTGTACAAACTTCTACATAACTCAAAAATGTTTCTAGGGTTTCCCCTGACTACTTTCCTACTCTAAAATTCATCCTACGCTATCTTAGTTCAGTCGCATTCCAGAGCCGAAGTGGAAACTCCTGCTCTATTTACAATTTCAAAACTTTCCTCAAAGGGTAAAATTCAACACTGACTCAAGCGTGCCTCCAAAGGTGAATTCCGGAATCGATTGTAACTGCCCACATTGAAGTTCTGGAAGAACTCTCATGTGTTGAGTGGTCCCACCTCTATGCGCTTGCCAACGATGCTCCTACATCATACTCCCCTTGACAAAAATTCATGGACTCTTGTCCATGAGCTCCTCTACTGACTTTCTCTGCTTCTGAATAGCAGCTTCGTTTTTCCAACTGGCATCTTTTATTGGGTATCCCTTCCATTTGACCAGATACTCAAAATAATTCTTCCTCCTGGTCTTCTTGCCAATCCTCTGATCCAAAAACTTATCCATATGTAGCTTCTCTTCCATAGGCATCTGCTTCTCCCACTGAATCTTCCCTTGATCTTATGATCCTTCTGTGTCATCTTTCCTGTAAGGGCACATGTATGAAACATTGAATATGGGAAAAATGCCCACACCATCTGGCAGCTCAATCTCATAGGCGTTTGCATCAAACTTCCTCAAAATCTTACAGGGTCCTATCTTTTTCATCTTCAACTTGTTGTATGTTCCCCTAGGGAACCTTTCCTTCCTAAGATGTGCTAAAACCTGATCTCCCACTTCAGATTGAAGTTCCCTGTGATGTTGATCATCTCTGTGTTTGTATTTTTTATTAGAACTCTCCAACTGTCCTTTGATCTGGCTATGAGTCACTCCATCTCTGCAGCAAAATCCTCTGCTCTAGTGCTCTTTATCTCACCCTGTTCCAAGTCTCTCAACTCAGACACTCCCCTGGGTTTCATTCCATATAGTATTTGGAATAGGCTCCTTCTAGTGCTCCTGTTTGGTGAGTCATTGTATGCAAATTCTGCTTGTGGTAGAATCCGATCCCGACGGTTATGATGTTCAGGAACTAGACTCCTTAATAAATTCCCCAAACTTATATTTACCACTTCAGTCTACCCATCTATTTGAGGGTGATAAGTTGAGCTGAAGGAAAAATTTGTCCCCATCTTCTTCCACAGCGTCCTCTAAAAGTGATCAACAAATTGTGTGTCTCTGTCTGAAACAATGTTTCTGGGTAGGCCGTGAAGTCTCACAACTTCTTTGAAAAACATATTTGCAGCATGCATTGCGTCACTGGTCTTCTGGCATGGGATGAAATGTGTCATCTTTGAAAATCTATCCACACTAAAAATATGGGATCGAATCCTCTTTGTGTTATTGGCAATCCCAACACAAAATCCATGCTTATTGCATACCAAGGTCTCTCTGGTATTGGCAATTGTTGATACAATCCAGTGTTTTGTCTTTTCCCCTTTGCATGTTGGCATCTCCTACATTTGTTCACAAAATTTCTCACCTATGTTCTCGTACATGGCCAATAGTATGAACTACTCAACTGTGTAAACGTTTTATCGTGGCCGAAATGTCCAGCCAATCCTCCACTATGCTTATCCCTCAAAAGATTGTCCCTCATTGACCATCTTGGTATGCACAATTGATTTCATCTTAACAACAATCCTTCATAAACCATATACTATGTCCAATGACTTCTATCTCTTAGTACAAGGCTTGTACATGCTTTGTAGGCCTCCTTGAAATCGGTATCATCACAATACATATCCTTAAGGTGTTCAAACCCCAAGGTCTCCACCTGGAATTCTTGTAGAATCAAACATCTCCTGCTTAACGCATCAACAACCTTGTTAGCATTCCCAGCACTATGTTTTATGACAAAAGTAAAAAATTTCATAAATTCAACCCATTTTGCATGCCTCTGATTCAGTTTTTACTGTCTAGTTATGAATTGCAAAGCTTGGTTATCGCTATACAAGACAAACTCTTGCAAACAAAATAATGCCTCCATTTCTTCAAAGCTTGAATTATGGCATAAAACTCCTTGTCGTATGTGGAGTATTTCCTCTTAGTCTCATTCAGCTTCTCGCTGAAATAGGCAACAGGTCGATTGTCCTGACTCAGAACTGCTCCTATTGCAACTCCACTTGCATCACATCTTACCTGAAAAGTCTTCGCAAAATTCGGCAAGACCAGAATTGGTCATTCTGTTATCTTCTCCTTCAGTATATTGAAGCTCCTTTCAGCCTCCTCTATCCATTTAAAATATTTGTGTCGCTTCTTCACTATATCCATCATGGGTGCACAAATCCCACTGAAGTCTCTAATGAACTTTCTATAAAAACTTGCTAAACCATGAAATATCCTTACCTCGAACATGCTCCTTGGTGATGGCCACTCCCCTTCTCTAGATCCATCTTCAATTCATTCGAAGAGATCACGAAACCCAAATAAATGAGTTCTTTCTTCATAAAAGAGGACTTCTTCAAGTTGATCTGCGATTTCTCCTGTTGTAGCCTCCTCATTACTAGTGTTAGGTGCCTCAAATCCTCCTCTTTAGTCCTGCTAAAGATCAGTATATCATCCAGATATAAAACCATGAACTTGCCAATGAAATCTTTCAGAATTTCATTCATCGACCTGATAAAAGTACTCTAGGCATTTGTTAAGACAAACGACATAACCAACCACTCATATAGACCTTCATTTGTCTTAAAGGTTGTTTTCCATTCATCACCTTCTCTCATCCTGATCTGGCGATATCCATTTTTTCAGGTCTATCTTAGAAAAGAAATTTGATCCACTTAAGAAATCCATTAAGTCATCCATTCTTGGTAAGGGAAATATGTACCTGATGGTGATCTTGTTGATGGCTCTCGAGTCTGTGCACATTCTCCATCCTCCATCTTTCTTTGGGCTTAACATAGATGGTAATGCGCATGGGCTCAAAATTTCTCTGACCAAACCCTTATCCAGCAATTCTCGGACTTGGTTCTTCACCTCCTCATTTTCTCGAGGTGTTAATATGTACGCTGCCTTGTTCAGCAGGCTTGCTCCTGGTATCAAGTTGATATGATGACTGATACTCCTAATGGGTGGCAATGAGTTTGGCAGCTCATCCACCACTATATCAGCAAAATTATCCAATAGCTCATGAACTTCTTCAGGCAAATCATCCATTGACGTACTCGTAAGGATGATTCTGGGCTTCCTCACCACAACGAACTTCAACTCCTATTCTTCCTTGACTTCCTTCAGGAGTTCCTTCCCACTCATGAGAAGTATGCTTGTGTTGGCTTCCTCTTTCGCTCTCTTCTCCTCCATTGGCAGCGACATATGCGTCCTACCATTCTTCTCCAATGTATATGTATTCTTCCTTCCATCGTGAATGACATTTCTATCAAACTGCCATGGTCTTCCCAACAAAATGTGGCATACGTCCATGGGAATTACATCACATGGGATTTCATTTTTATATCCTCCTATTTTAATTTCAATCAGGGATTGTTTAGTGATCATTACCTGGTGTCATTTTTGCAGCCATGAGACTTTGTATGGCTTTAGATGTGCAGTTGTCTTCAGCTCCAATTTCTCCACCATCTCTGTGGATACTAGGTTGTCAGTACTCCCACTGTCAATGATCACCTTGCATACTTTATCCTTAGTCTTGCAAGCTTTCCTGAAGAGATTGTTTCTCTGTACTGGCTTTTCAATTTTTGCCTCTGGTTTTAAGATAACTTTTCTCAACATCAGGGATGCTCCATCCTCTACGCCTTCTTCTTCAACATCTCTTCGTCGTGCTTCTGAAATGTGAGCTTCTCCTCCTTCCTTCTTCTTCTCGGAACATTCCCAAGACATGTGCCATATCTTTTCATAGTTATAGCACCTTACTCCTCCTTTGCCTCTTCCTCTAGAAGAGTTTCTTCCACCATTCTATCTTTCTCGTGAACTTCCTCCTTGTTCTGAGTGATTGTGCGGTTTCTCAGCCTCGTCATTAGACTGATGTGCTCTGTCACGGTTAAATCCCTTGCTTTTTCTTGGGACCGAGCGTTTACCTCTTCCTCGTTGGTTATGTTTTCTGGTCAGCTTCTCCTCTGCCTTCAGTGCAAACTGATAAGCATCTTCCACAGTCCTCACTGACATCATGCTAAGCTCGTCCTGGATTTCATATCTCAAGCCATTTATATATCTGGAGACTCTTTCTTCATCTCTCTCTCTTTTTCCAGTTCTGATGTTCATCCGGTAGAACTCCTCGGTGTACTCCTTGTCTGTCATCCCTTTCTGTCTCAGGTTGTGCAGCTTCATGAACAGATTGATCTGGTAGTCTTTGGATATGAACTTAGCCTTCAATTTGGCTACCATCCTGTCCCAACTCTTTATCCTTTGTTTGCCTTTACTTCTCCTCTCATCCTGTAGTTCGTCCCACCACAATGGTGCATGCCCTTTTAGCCTGGTGACTGCCTACTTCACTTTCTTCTCCTCTTCGACATCTTCATAGTCGAAGTGTTTTTCCATGGACCTTATCCAGTCCAACAGTTCTTCAACATCTAGATTTCCCTCATACATGGGGACCTCTATCTTAGCTCTGTCTACCAATCTGGCAACTGCTCTCAATAAACGTTCTTCTGCAACATCCTCTCATGTAGCTTCTTCAACCTCAACCTCTTCACTTTCTGCATCACTGACATCCCCAACGTCGGGAGATCTTCTCTGTGTTGCTTCCATTGTTTCCAATCAGGCGCGAAGCTCTCGCATCTCCCTCTCTACAACACGGTTGGCTAAAGGTGGCTCTCGTCTTCTTGGCGGCATTATGTCGACTATCTGTCACACAAGGAGTACAACTCTGAGTTCTCTATCTCCTTCTTTTCCTCCTTCGCCTGAAGTCTATAGACGAAAAACTTAGTGCTCTAATACCACCTGATGCAGACCCCCTATCCCTCTTAAGCACTGCGCGACCTCTCGATCAGGATCTTCTGATTCCAAAGCCGAAATGGCTCTTCTAGTTCCAAACTGGAATCCTTCGAACGAACACACATGTACCCCACAAATGCTCAGTTGGCTTTCCCAAGTGCCAAGCATGAGCTCCCATAGCACATGACCAAGAGCCGTGACATTGCGCTAAACTAAAAAGGGTGCTTGTCGTGGACCGAAACTTCACAAGTCAAACGTCCCGTCCCTTTGTCCTTCAAATCCCCAGTCACCGAAATGCCGAAATATCATGGACCGGGACTTCATAAGTCAACCGTCCCATGCCTTTGTCCTTCCAACCCCCCCGGTTACCGAAATGCCGAAATGTCCCAACACTTATTCCTTCGGGTTTTCACGTTTCACGAAATCAGAATGCAAGGGATATCTCTACTCCTTGGAATCCCCGGTTGCCGAAATGCCGAAATGTCCCAACGCCTATTCCTTCGATTTTTCACGTTTAACGAAATCAAGGTACAAAGGATATCTCTGCTCTTTGGAATCCCGGTTCTTGAAATGCCGAAATGTCCCAGCGCCTATTCTTTCGGGTTTCTGCGTTTCGCGAAATCTGGGTGAAATGGATATCTCTGCTCCTTGGAATCCCTGGTTGCCGAAATGTCGAAATGCCTTGGCATTCGATCAATGGCTCAAGAAAATCCTTGGGATCTACGGTCCACTTCCGACCTCGCTATTTTTTTATTTCACGATTCAGGGTTTTGGGAGACAAGGACCTCTGTCCTTCCAACTCGCGATACCCAAAATCGCGAAATGGACGAATAATCCAGAGCTTCCTGTGATCGACGGTTCACGTCGAATCGCGATTTCGTGATTTCGCGATTCAGGGTTTTGAGAGACAAGGATCTCTGTCCTTCCAACTCGCGGTACCCGAAATCGCAAAATGGACCAACGGTCCAGATCTATTTCAGATCGATTGTCACTATTCCTCCTGAGCTTTGGACGTCAAAAATCCCTCGCCGCTAACCTCCTCGCAGCTCCACTGTATCCAATGGTTGACGGGGTTTCGACGTTTCTCCTCAAGGACTCTCCATCGTCCATTCAGATCTTCGAGATCTCCCCTCCCGGATCTACGCAGCGTTAAAGATTTCACTTCTCCCTCAAATCAGACGGTCTGCGGGATCTTCCACCACGATCCAACACTCGACGACGTTCTTCCTCCTGATCTTTTACTCACTTCGGACTTAGAAGATTTTCTAAGTCTTCGAAGACTCGGTCTTCGCTCCTTCTAGGGAATGAGTTCTTGGATATCGATAACACTTTCCGAAGTGTTATCCCTCCTGAGCTTTGTCTGGTTCAGACTTTAATTTCCCGCGCACTCCTTGCATTTGAGGGATTTTGATAACTCAGATCCACGGTATATCTCGCAGAGAAATTCCTCCTAATCTCCTTACGTTCCTCTCTGGCTCGATGCACACCTTGCAGAGCTTCCATTGAAGAGAAACAATTGACACTGGAAAAACTCACAGTGCCATCCACTTGTTCATGTAAACAAAAATGACAGGAAAATGCACATAGTCCACACACCATACATTTGGATCAATTCTCCATTTTGTTATATTCATAAGTGCCCAATGGCTGCAGAATACATTCAAAATTACAGTAACTCAAAACACTGAGATCTCCTGCTAAATCGCAGTTCTCTCTTACAACTAATTTGTCTCTGTATTGCAGCTCTCTCTAACTGGGTGTACAAACTTCTACATAACTCAAAAATGTTTCTAGGGTTTCCCCTGGCTACTTGCCTACTCTAAAATTCATCCTATGCTATCTTAGTTCAGTCGCATTCCAGAGCCGAAGAGAAAACTCCTGCTCTATTTACAATTTCAAAACTTGCCTCAAAGGGTAAAATTCGACACCGGTTCAAGCGTGCCTCCAAAGGTGAATTCAAGCGCTGAGTGGAGGTGGATTCCGAAATCGGTTGTAACTGCCCACGTTGAAGTTCTGGAAGAACTCTCACGTATTGAGTGGTCCCACCTCTGTGCGCTTGCCAACAATGCTCCTGCATCAAATGACTGTGGACTTGCTTGTTTCTATTTCGAGTGGAGAACGAAGTGGTTAAAAAGCGGGATCCTCTCACCTTTGAGTGGAACATCTGCCTTCGGAGCATATTAAAATGCTTTACATAACGGATAATTCAAGTAAGAACATCTGCCTATTTCCTAGATTCTGTTGATTGTCAAATCAAAATTTAAGATTCAGATCGCTTAGTGTCCAGCATTAGCTTACTCGTGCAACGTCCTTATTCATGATTTAAACCAAAAAAAAATCGTAAATCGTGCTTTCCAGCGCTTACTCAACACCTGTTGGAATCGCCTAAGTATATAATAGAGGTTATGACGCATTGGGCACACCTTATATGGTAATGTACCCGTGTTTAGCTGACGTGTCTCAAAATTATGATAATGTCAATATTACTATATTTGAAATCGAATGAGTTAAGTGTATCGTCTTATGCTAGAATAAAAATGTAGATAGTAAATTTTATAATTACTTCATTGTTCACGTCACTTTTACTTGGATATTTCCTTAAATTACTATTGTACTCATCAAATCATTTGACGACAAAAGACATGAACATACCTATGTGTAATTACTTTTGATGCATAAGAAATCTTAGTGTAATTAGAGATAGGTTAGATTGGTGATTATTATTATTGTTCTGATTTGAACAAGTCAAACTCTTATATTATAAGTTAGAATATGAGAGGTTATTATTTTTATATAATCACATCTTGATTGCTATAATGGTTAATCGTGGGTAATTACAATTCCTATAAGTTAGAATGTGAGAGGTTATTATTTGTATATAATCACATCTTGATTGCTATAATGGTTAATCCTTGGTAATTACAATTCCTAGCGATGAATAGAACAAATTTAACAATGTGGTCGTCTATTGACTATTACAAAATTACTTGAATAATATGTTGGGGTGTGTGCCTTTCAGAGGAGTCAATCTTTACTAGAGATATAATTAATAGGTCAACTTGAAGTCCTATGGGATTTAAATAGGTTATGTTGTCACCAATGTGGGTGTTAATCATCTTGGCTAACCCCAAATGTGAACACTACCGAACTACCATCCAAATGGGTATTCACCCATTAATTGTATTATTTATAACCAAGGATGATGAAATGATAATTAAAGATAAGATGATGTAATTGTTGAAATCAAAGTTATATCATGTTTCAACATAGATGTTCATGATCTATGTATACACCTTGCTTATTCGTGAGATAATTATCACATCCATCATTCAATATTTATCTTATAATTACATAAATGAATTTATTAGAATATATATATATATATATAATATTAAATTTATTATTTTAATATCAATTTAAAATATTGTATATTCATTTAATGGAGGTTAAAGATTGTATATGAATAAAGGGGAATTTGGAGATGAAAATTTATTGGAACTGGAATATTCTCATATATATAGATAGATAGATATATGTCAGACAGTTGACTTAGGTTGATGGATAGTTGGATGTCATTAATGTCAATCATTCGAGAGTGATATTGTAGATTGATGTCAACCCTTAGTGATTGATGTCAACTCTTGGAGAAAGTCCAGTAGCACAAAGGTTTGGGTAATGGACCCAAGGTTGTTTCATGTATAATGGTATGAGTTTTAATATATTTGAATGTAAGACTATTCCAGATGGATAGTACATGTCAGTCCATTTCCAGTGGTATGCAGAACGTCACATAACTCCTCACGGTTAGAGAGTTATGGCCATGAGAAGTTGGAGAACCCAAGTTTGGGTAATGGACCCAAGCTTGTTTGATAGATAATGGTATGAGTTTTGATATATTTGCAGGTAATAATATTCTATATGGATAGTACATGTCATCCTATTTCTGGTGGTATGTTGAACTTCACATAACTCCTCACGATTTGAGAGTTATGGCCTTACGAAGTTGGAGGCCCCTCATATGTCACCTAGAAGCCCCAAAAGGTCAAAGTAATCAAAGTGGTTTAAGAGATTTTAGAAGGTAAATAATAAAGTGAAGTGATGAGTGTACTATAATTCAAAGTGAATACAAAATAAATTATT
>JZKD02S1765596.1:286309-310223 GCA_000966675.3 Picea glauca | reverse complement strand
AAAAATTATATAAAACAAATGGTTGAGAGGAGGAAGGGGGATCACTGGTTTGGAGTAAGGTTATGCTGTAGAAATTCTAACTAGTTTTACTTGTGAAAGTTGGGATACCCAGCTCGAGAGAGAGAGTGGTAGCTCTACCTTGGGAGGCGAGCTGGGAGATAGAGTATTCTGGTTGTGTTTGTGCATGGCCCCTTTGCGGCTCAATGTGTTAAGGGGCAAGAAGATTACCCCTAGTGTTGGTTGGGAGGTATCGGCGAAGTCTTCATAGTTATAAAGCAGGCGGATGGACGAAGTGCAAGCGTGGGAGAACCTCTTCGACTTCTTGTCGTTGGCTATGGTATTTTATTGACTATTGTATTGTATTCAAATTTAGGATGTAAAATCTTTAAACTTCACTGAACGGACATTGGTTCCGACTTTTTTTTCTGTGAGATGCCACTAGAATATGGATGGTCCATGTAGTTTGTAAGATGTACGTGGAATACAATGGTTCTGCAATTCTTTAATGGATTTTAAATCTCTGTGTGTTTCTCTCTAAGTTGTCTCCCTTACTGTTTCCATAAATTTATTTCTCAAAAAATTTCACCTTTATTACACAACGATTTGTTTCCATTTGTTCAACGATATTTACATTCCATTACACAATGATTGTCTCCATATGCTCAGCGATTTTTACCTCTCGTTACCCAGCGATTTTAACCCTTATCACTGAACAATTTTTCCACATAACACTCTATGGTTTTACTTGTTCTTTCCTCTGCAACCTTTGGATATTATAACCTCTGCGACTTGTGTTATGTAACCTCTACGGTTTTGGATAATACAACCTCTACTAACCTTTGCGATGTGTACCTCTGCGTGGGAACGATCACACAACATTTTTCATTTTCCTCTGCGATTGGTATTTCCTTAGCGAATTATTTCTTGCTTTCCTCCGCAAACTTTACATGCATTCCTTAGGGAATTTTTTCATTTCTTGCTCAGCAAATTTGTGTGTATTCCTCAGCATAATTTTTGTGCATTTTACTTCTTGTCTTCTGTGTTTTATTCCTTCCTTTTTCTCAGCGATTCTTACTTCAATCTCTGCGAAATTATGGGTTCTAGATCCCTGCATTTGTTTTCCCTTCCAATCTCTGTGTTTGGCATGCATTTGATACTAATTTTATGGGTATTATAAAACCTGCGTTTTCCTTCAATGATCTCTATGGCTGGCTTGCATTGTTGCAAATTGTATGGGTATTCTAACCCCTACATCTTCCTTCCACGACCTCTTTGATTGGCTTACACTTGCTGCGAATATGATGGGTAATATAACCCTTGGCATTTTACTTCCTTTCCCTACGTTTTTGAGGCAAGATATATCTCTGCGATTCTATCGGGCTTACCTCTGCGTGATGATCTTCCCTAGCGTTTTTGTTTTCTTGCATTAAATTATGTTTTGTAATTAAATTTTGCCTTGAATTTTCTTTGTGTTTAGCATGTGAATTTCTCTGAGTTTTAGCATGGGAAACACCTGGCGTTTTACTTCCTTTCCCTTTGTTTTTTGGGGGGAGATATATCTCTGTGATTCTACTGGGATAACCTTTGTGTTTTCCTTTATTCTCTATGATTGGGTTACTCAGCCAAATTTCAGATTTTTAACACAGTAATTATTACTTGCTTCTGCGTTGAACCATCACCCCGCAATTTTTCCTTACCTCTTTGTTTTTTAGGAACTTCACATAGTAATTATTCCTTGCCTGCGTTGGAACCTTCACACCACAATTGTTCCTTACCTTTTCGTTTTTAAGGAACATTCACACACCAATAATTCCTTACCTTTGCGTTGGGACATTCACAAAGTGATTATTCTGTGCCTCTGCATTGGAACCTTCACACATCAAATTTTTTCCTTACCTCTATGTTGGAATGGTCACACTTGAATATAAATAGTACAGATGCACACCATGGGATCAGTCCAAGTTAAAAGTGTAATCATTTTCAATATAATGAATTTAGAGGATCTATTAGAAAATCTAGAGGATTGCTTTATGTGGTTTATTTCAATAAAAATAAACAATATATTAATAAATGTTCATATAACGAACACAACCCATAGAGATGACATTGGACAATGAAGAATTGATTTTGGTTATTTTATTTACCTTGAATCTACTATTATTTTAAGGTTTCCTTTTAGAGGTTGTTCTTAAAAAGGTACAAGGGGGAATCATATTATATCAAATAATTAGACATAAAGTCAAGGTCATAAGAGATTGTTCTCATTGAAATCAATGAAGTGTGCCCACACTAGTCACATATAATGAATATTTATTTGAATGATTTACTTTTGAACTTGGTTATAGTTCTAAACTTTAGTACATTGAATTAGATACTGATTAGATTATCGACTAAATTTGCTTGTGCGACTTGAATAAGTTTGATGTGTGATTTATTTGTAGTTATTCCTTTGCGACTCAAAATTAATAGATTAGACTCCCTTGCGCCTTAAATTTAATTGATAATTCTTTTGTGCCATGTTTAAAGTGATGTATGAATGGTCATGTGTGTAGTTTACTTCTTGCGCCATTAGAAAATGTGGATATATGATTGATTAAGATTTTATATTGTCTTGCGCCATGTAAAATAATGTAGATTTCTTAGGCATCATGATTAATGTTGAGGTTGGGTTATGTTTAATTCATATTTTCGATCACGCGTGCACCTTGAGATAATATTGTGTACTATTGAAATAAATTTTTGATTAATCAGGCGCCTTGAAGTAAAGTAGATGTTTGATTTTGCGCCTTGAAAATAAAATAAAGTTGATTACAATGCACCTTATCTTATGTTGTTGTAATATTGTTTTAGTAATTAAATTCGCTTGCGCCTTGGAATTTATTTGAGGTGTGATTGGTTAATAGAACCTTGTTGCACCAATGATTATCGTTCATGTTGTTGATTTAGCTAGTTGTTTTTTGGACTTGATTGTGTTAGTGGGATGTAGACACCTCCTTATTCCTCAGAACAATCGCCACCCCTGAGACTTTAAATGGTCAAAATCAATCGGAAGAATATTGGGCTTGAGCATTGCTTATGTGTCTTGGAGGTCCTAACCATGTAGGGTAGGTTGGGCGGGTAGTATCTTTATGTCATCTTTATGTTATATTTATGTTATCGTTATTTCATATCATGTTATCCTTGTGTTATCTGATAATTATATTTATGTGATGAGTTGAGCAATTAAAAGTATTGATGATTCCAGTTGATCATGATGAGTTGATCTTGTGTCGCCATTTATGATGCTTGTTGATTATGTGTCATTATCTAACGCAATGATGTGTTGTTTTTTTGGCGTTACTAATTATGTTGATGCATTGGTTGCAACGTTATTGATTACGATGATGTGTCGCTTGTAATTCTTTAATTATGATGTCATCGATTATGACATGCTTGGATTATGTGTTGATGCAAATTCCTAATTCCCCCCCCAAAAAAAAACATTACCTATTGTGCTTTGCGTTTCTTAGTAGTAATTGAGGGGTCATTACATTTGGTATCAAAGCGAGGTTCAACCCCATGACTTGGGATCATTACACCTTCCATTGTATTAAACCCTTGATTAATAATTTATCACTAATTAAATTGAATTGTGTCCCTGCAGGTAATCATGGTTAGAGGATGTCGTGGAGGTAGACAATGTGGTGCTAGGGAGGAGGCATGACGCCTCCAGTAATATCCATGCCATAGGGGTCTAGCCCCCAAGGAGAAGAACAATTCATTGGATAGGATCATATTGTTGTGGGGGATGTGGTTGGGTTGATGAGGTCCTTTCATAGGATGTCAGAGGCCTTGATTAATCGTCTGGATAAAGATGAGGCCAGGGTGCATATACCCCCTAAGGGTCCACAATGCGTCCCAATCAGTACTAGTAGCTTTCACAGAGAACTCGAGAAGGTCAAGTTTCCTAAGTTCTTGGGTGCCACGGTGTAATGTACCCCAAATTTACCAATAAAAAAAATAATTAATTAGGGTCATTAGATTTGTTCATTCACCTTCAATACATTTCAAGCATTCCTTAACTATAAATATAGAGTAATTCTATTACTTCTTTTATCTTCTGCAATTTACACTTACCATTTCCTTGACACAGGTGCAATTTATATATACAAGACTATCTCAAATCCTATTCTCAAAAAGAGGGAGAAACAATAGATTAGCAATTAAACGATTGTATCCACCTTAGTAATTCCACCCTACTTGTGCAAAAATACCACAGGGCGTACTATGGAATTACATATATACATATAACGACCCCTAGGATGAATGTATTGTTTAATCCATAGGTCGTATGTGAAAAGTCTCTATTAAAAATAGTTATTACTATTACGACACCAATACGTATAAGCGTTAATACTCAGAACATTTGCAACTAAACAATTGGCGCAAGTTGTTCGTTTCTTTTCATTTGCCATTCCCATTTAAAATAATCCTGGGCATAAGGAATAATGAATCTGAAAGTAAGAGTAGAACCCTAACTAGACGGGAATAAAAGACTAAAGTTGTAAGCCTAAACTGACTGTCAACCCACTTGCAATAAAAATTGATAAGAGATATGCAGAGGTAAGACTGTCATGACTTAAATAAACCCTGCCTGAGACATTTATGGTGTCCTGTAACGTACTTCTTCAGGCCATCGCTCGACCACCATTCCCATTGTGTCTCTGCCACCTCACTCTATTCACATGGCCTAGGTACAACTCATAACTATCACCATTAATTTTCTCAACGGAGGATTTTCTAAGGCTATTGTTGCATTCTTCTCCCTTGGATCTGTGTAGTTGCAAAAACATTGCAACGCTAACCCTGATGATGATAAACTCAATAGCATGGGCATAATCGTGGAGTTGGGTTCGATCTGGACAGGAAGGAAACTAGGAGGCACTCACCAGTCAGATACCACCCTATGCGAGGTAAGTAACTTCTCAGTTGTTTTATCTAAACTCTCTGTGAATCCTAAAAAGTCACCATGCACACTAGTCACCCTCTAAATTCTATTAGTTATACTGGTCCTAACTTTCATGGTCTGAGGTATCATTTTAATGGTTGGTAGTATACTCGACAATGCTTAGGGTTTTATCGTGGCTCCACTTTTAATCTCTGTATTAATTTTCTAAAACCCTTATACCCTGCGAAAGAAATTTTAATTGTGAATAAACCCGTGGGAAGTCCCTGACTGTAATAATGCCTAAGGGAGTGAGAATGTCCACACAGTGTAGGAGCTAGTTTGGTCATATATAAAGTTGGGTTTAATGTATCTTTGGTTTCTCGTTCTATATTATTAATGTTTACATAACTCGATATAGATATGAATTCTTGGCTTGAGATTTTCATAGGTTTCACAGATTTGGCATAATTCCTTCTCTGTTTCATTATTTGGTTGTGTGCATTGTGGTTTTCTTGACTTTTTATATCCTAGACATGAAACTAGGTTTTCTTCTGTGTGATAGTAAGAGGGATACTCTTCATATCCGGTTTAGTCCTTTTCAAAGACACGTCTGTTCTTTGTGAAATGAAGTGGTTTCACTTCTGTCTGTACTGTGTAAGTTACCTAGGCTATGTAAGCCTATGATTTCGTCTCTTTTGAGTCTTAAAAGAACACCTACGAAGATTATATAGAACTTTGTGCCTCTGGTTAAATATTCTAAGTTTCAAATCTTTTGATTCTGAGAATATACAACTCGGTGTTTGTCGTGATTCAATTTTGTTTTCAAAAGAGTACGACATATATTTGTAGGATTATCCACTATGTGTACAAGGAGTTATTTTTTCCTGAAATACGCTTTTAGCATCTGGCCTGTAACTTTATTATTTGTGGTCCACATAATTATACGGTGAAGGTTTGAGATTGTAAGGAAATTATTCAAACATACCATCTGTTTTTTCTGATTTATACTTCCAGTGGGTTTATATAACATTCACCTCAGGTTATGTGGACTTGAAAAAGCTATGTGTAACTTGTTTGAGTTCTTCCTTTTTATTATCAATTTGTAAATTTAATAAAATGATTTCGATGTCCCATAACCCTGTCTGTAATTTTTGAGCTAGGAAAAATAATGCCTCTGTGGGATACACTCTACCCTATGCAAACTTTATCATTCTGTAATTCTTGATTAACTTGTCAACTTTCACTTTGAAAGAAGGGAATCCTAAGTATTCTGAACTTTGTTCTTGATTGCATTTTACTTTATCATAAATATGTGGTTTTAGTGACTTATGAGGAAAGTATCTCGGATTCCTATCTATGAGCTAAATTGGGCAACTCTGTAGAGTATGTTTATACTGTGTGTTATTTATTGTTCTGCTTAGACAATGTTTTTATATTTTGAACAATGTACTATCTACTTTTACATTTTCACAATCAGTGAATTTTTTTGGTTACACATCTAATGATGGGACCCCTATTTTCACTGCAAGGGTACCCATCATCCATTTCAGTGTTCATTCCTCCCCTTCGGCATGTTGATAGATCGCTTCAACGAAACCGACTGAAAGTGCTCCCTTGCCAACCTCAAGATAAGTGCTAATCATGTGTAGAAAGCCTTTGATGTCTTAATTACTTTATATTCAATATTTAGATTTTATGGTCTTCTGTCTTGACACTAAATTACCCATCTTGTTTTCCTTGCAGGACTTATACAGTTACAATCAACAGATCCAGGACAATGTCGTACTCGAAAAAAGGTATTCGAGTTTCGATTTTAATATTTAGGTTTGAAGGATTCAGATTCGGGTTTCCAGTGGTACTAGGTACTTACCCAAGGTACTCTATTTGTAAATATTTGGATCCAAGCCTATGGCTATACAGATCATTTATTCTTTTTTTGTTAATAGGATGGACATATGTTTCTTCAACCCAACGAATATTGTTGCCTATCTGAGAGGTCTTTGTACTATGAATTGTATAACTTTAAAAAAACTTCGTTTATGGTTTATTGTGGGATAATTGAACTGTACATTTGTATGCCATTGGCATAGTCTTATCAATGGAAATTTTACTTAAATTTCTCATGTGTCCAAGCATCGATAATGTTGTTGTGTATGAGTAATTAGATTTTTTAAGTAGTTCTGAAATTCTGTGCAAGCAACTATATATATATATATATATATATACATATATATATTCATTCTAAGTCTCGTTTTTGCATTTTCACACTCTGATATTCTTAGATATTTAATACATCCCTGCGTATTTAAACCTACAACAATATATATACATATATTTATATCTTGTGTTCACTTCCATAATTTCATTTAGCATTCTTCAACCAGCTAATATTCTTTAACTTGAATACCTATACGTACATATTCACATTCCTCAAAGTGTTAGAATTAATATAGTAATAATTCCATTTAGCTTAGATGCATATTCCAATTGTATTTACATAACTCAACTCCATCAACAACTAACACACACAGTAACCTTCTTAACGTTACTCAACGTATACAATCAAATTGTAAGGGATTATTCTACAATTCATTTCATTCTACCAGCTATTAGTTCAGTAAAACAAATTCAACAAGGATTAAGTAGATGTATATATCTAAACAAAGTACCGGGACAAAAAATGGAATAGCCAAGTTACACCCAACCATAGAACACAAAAACCAATCTACTTGCTTCATTCACCCCCTATCCTGACCATGAATCCATGAGGGCGAACTACAAAACGCCTCCTTAACAATAGTCCTCCTTCAGATCAGAAAAATTATCCTTGCCTCACACTTAGAAAATAGTGCTCATAACAGCGAGTGATATTCTTTTCCCCAGCATATTAGACAATGTCCTGTCTCCTCCCATATGTTATATATGCAAAACAATCTTGTGCCTAGGTCTTTTCCCCCTTGGGAATTTTCGTAGCATGACAAATCCTTGATTTTCAGGGGCTTCCAATGGCCAAATTCCTAATTTTCCACTTGTAAAATTCATCCCTAAGGTAGTTCCAACATGTTCCCCACTCATGGAGTCATGGTCAATTGATTTCAACCTGGTTGTTCCATTTGTCTCTCAGTAATAAATATAAAAAATATTTTTTTCTTACAAGTGCCATGGTCAAAGAGTTGGTTGGGAAAATCAAATCTTTGCCCAACATTCATAATAATAAATTACAATTAACTAAATTCCAAATTTGGAATTTCCATAAATGGAAATAATTTTCCAAATTTGAATTTGCCAAAAGAGGAAATAAATTCCTAAGTGCATTCAGACTTTAATAATCATTTATTTTTTGTGATATTACACACGGATGGCGTAGCCGTCGAGGCATGGTTGGAGAACATGGTGATGCGATTCGCACTTCACAACTACAACTCCAACATGAAATTTTGCATGGCGGTCTTTCAGCTGAAGGGGAGTGTTCTTCTATGGTGGAAGACACTCCTGCCACAACTAAACATGGTCGTCGAAGACGTTTCATGGGAACTGTTCAAGGAGCAGTTCCGGGAGAGGTATTTGTTAGAGGAATTCATTGAGCACCAATTCAATGAGTTTAATGCATTGCGACAGGGTGGTCGTACGGTGCCAGAGTATGATTCCCGATTCATGGAGCTTCTTCGGTATGCTCCACATATGAACACCGAGAAGATCAAGGTCAACAAGTTTGTGTTTAACCTTAACATCAACATTTGTGAAAAAGTGAGGATCCTAATGCCTCATACGTTGCATGATGCAGTCCAAAAGGCCCTCATAGCTAAGGAAATCGAACAAGATGATTTTAGCTACGTGGAAATGGCTTCAGGAGCCAAGTAGAAGGTTGGAGGAAAGGTTACAGACTATAGCCTCAACCTGGGAGATTTTGTAACGAAGGCCAACCTATACGTCACAATCTTAGGATCTTATGATGTCGTGATTGGTATGGACTGGTTGGAATCGCATGATGCGATACTCAATTGTAGGACGAAATGGTTGAGTTTTACCAATGATGTCAGAAAGAGAAGAGTGATTTTCATAAGAAACCAGGGAGTTTCCCTAAGGTTCATCTCTTCCCTACAGCTACGAAAGAGCATGTGCAAGGGATGCAAGATATATGCAATCCTAGATCTGAATGACAAGGGTGTGGTGGAAGGATTAGAAAAACTTTCAGTAGTACAATAGTTTATGGATGTGTTCCTAGAAGAGTTACCATGTTTTCCACCCGAAAGAGAGATGGAATTTACCATCAACTTAAAAGTTGGAACCGAAACAATAGTAAGAACTCCTTATCAGATGTCAATGCCTGAGGTACAAGAGTTGAAAATGCAACTAAAGGATTTGTTAGACCTAGGACTTATACCTCCATGTGTGTCACCTTGCAGTGCACCTGTTATTTTCATACAGAATATGGATGGGTCGTGGAGACTCTATATTGACTACTGTCAATTGAACAAGGAAACAATCAAGAACCAATATATGTTTCCAAGAATAAATGATTTTTTTTACCAAATGAAGGCATGACAATGTTTTCAAGGATCGACTTGAGATCAGAATATCACCAATTATGGATCAAATAGGAAGAAATTTCTAATACCACATTCAAGATGAGGTTCGGGCATTACAAGTTTATCATTTTACCATTTGGACTGACAAACGCCCCAGGGGTTTTTATGATCTTGATGAATGGGGTGTTCCGTGAATACTTGGACAAGTTTGTTCAAGTATTCATTGACAACATATTGATATATTCTCGGATGATGGAAGAACATGACGAACATTTGTGCTTGGTACTACAGTGTTTATGAGAGAACAAATTATATGGGAAATTGTCGAAATGCTCTTTTTATCAATCAAGGATTCATTAGTCAGGGCATGTTATCTCCAGCGAAGGCATCATTGTCAATATAGTGAAGGTAGAGGATATTATGGAATGGCCTGCATCGACGAACGTACCGGAAGTACGTATCTTCATGGGTTTAGTTGGATATTATTGACGGTTCATCGAAGGTTTTTCAAGGATAGCGAATTCGATCATTGAATTGCAGAACAAAAACAAGAAGTTTGTTTGGACAAAGAAATGCATGGAACAATTTCGAAGGCTCAAACAACTATTGACAACAGTGTCGATACTAAGAATCCCCTACATGGATGAGGACTTCTTGGTATGCACCGATGCATCCAAGGAAGGTTGAGGCAAATTCTTGATGCAAGATGGTCGAGTGATCGCTTACATCTCTAGGAAATTAAGAAAGCATGAGGAGAACTATGCAATGCACGATTTGGAGTTGTTGGCCATTATGTATGCCCTGAGAGTGTGGAGACACTACCTAATTGGATGAAAATTCGAACTGAAAATAGACCATTTTGGTTTGCAACACATTTTTACACAAAGTGACTTGAATGCATGATAAAGGCATTGGTCAGAACTGCTTAGCGAGTAAGATTTTGAGATTACCTACATAAAAGGAACAATGAACAGAGTGGAATATGCATTGAGTCAGAGACTATGCATATTTTCGATGATACCTCTTCAGATGAATCTTCGAGAAAATATTCTAACTATACAATGCGACGATGATAGGTATAAAGAGGTTAAGGAAAATATTGTACGAGACACCATGTTGATACCTAGGTTTGAAGGATATAATTTGGACAACGACGAATTGATGAGGTATAATAATCATATTTACGTACTTCCTAATGAGGAGTTGAGAAGTTTAATCATGAAATAAGCTCATAGAAAAATTTACATGGCTCATCCATGAGTCACGAAGATGAGGGTAGACCTTAAGCCCTTATTCTTATAGAAGGGAATCAAGGTGGACAAAGTTAGCTATGTGGCGAGGTGTCTAGAATATCAGAAAGTGAAGGCTGAATATAGACATCCATATGAATTACTACAACCACACGATATTCCTGAATTGAAATGGGAGGTCATTTCGATGGACTTTATTGTTGCATTTTCATTGACGCCAAGGAGGCACAACTTGATTTTCGTGGTAGTAGACACTTTGATGAAGAGTGCACATTTTATCCCTGTGCATATGATGTATCAGGTTCCATACATAGCTAGATTTTTTATTAGTGCGATTGTGAGATTGCATGGAGTTTCTAAGAGGATCATATCCAATCGAGGATCGGTGTTTACAGGATGATTTTGGACTACTTTCCAATAGGCCTTAGGAACCCAACTTAAATTTAGTACTGCGTATCACCCAGAGACAAATGGGCAAACATAAATAATGAACCAAATCTTGAAAGATATTTTGCATATGCACGTTACGGACCAACAAAAGGGTTGGGAGGAGTTCTTTCCATAGGTAGAGTTTGCATACAACAACAACTATCAAAGAACCATTAAGATGGCACCATTCGAGTTTCTTTATGGGCGATCATGTCAGACACCTTTGAGCTGGGATTCACTTGAGGATAGGGTCTTGGTAGGACCATAAGAGATCCAAGAAATGGAAGAAAAAATGAAAATGATAAGAGAAAGGATTAAATAAGCGCAATATCAACAGAAGAGTTATGACGATGTGCATCGTGTTGACCTTATTTATGAAGTTGGTGATCGACTCTTCTTGCAGGTGAAACCACACAAGAGTTCGATCAAGTTTGGAAAGGGTGCTAAAATATATCATAGGTTTGTGAGACCTTTCTAAGTTGTGTAAAAGAAAGGGCCTGCGACCTATCGACTAGCCTTTCCTGATTCTTTGAGGCGTATGCACAATGTTTTTCATGTATCTATTTTGAGACATTATGTTAGTGATCCTACACATGTGATTGACATGATTTCCTTGCAGGTGTCAGATGAGGGTGCACTCACGGAGGAGCCAATACGTATTCTGGACCATCGAATTCAACAGTTGTGGCATCGAACAGTTGATCAGGTCAAGATTCGATGCGACAATTATAGTCCACACTTAGCTACATGGGAGGACGCATATGATATGCACCAACAATTTCCATATTTATTTGATAGTTAGACATTTAAATCTTGTCAGATGCTTTGTTTACTACTTATATATACTGTTAAACTTTAGGACGAAGTTTGAAACAAGAGGGTGTCTATGTAACATCCTACTCTTGCGAGAACATGTTATTGACTTATTCTTTGAGGACACTTGTGTGCAAGTGATCCGATTTTAGTATATGGTTGTTTGTTCTCTTATGGATTCTTATGATCATGTTGATGGATTATGATGTTATGTTATTTGGTATCTATGTATTGACAAATGCTATTGAAGAGTTCCCTTGAGTGTGCAGGATGTCGATAACATCAATGGACCTCCTTGGACTCTCAATCGAGTCAGGGATTGGATTGTATTGGTTTGAGTATTTTATTTATGCATATGTGACATATGATCGTTTGTATTATGATGTTGTTTATGGATCATTGAAAATGTTTTGTTGCTCGACACAGGCTGACAATTGCATGCTAATCATACTCACATAAGGAGTAAAGGGGCCATGCACAACAACCAGATATTGAGGGAGAGGTGTGGCAGTAGCCCTGTCATAGCCTACTAGCACTCTCATTATGGTTCGAATTGTAGGTTAACGATTGACTAGTTTTATAGATCCACGATTCTGTGAGGGAAAACTGAGAAAATCACTCACAAAGATTCTAAGGGGCATGCAATAAGGTAGGGTCCTTATTATTTAGAGGCCCTTAGTCTCTCACAAGGTCATTTGAATTGATTATTGACTCCAAGGGTTGGAAAACTACCAAAACCAATCAAAGTAAAGTGGTACCCTTGGAGCACGTAGTGCATCTTGAAGGGCAGGTCGTGTAATTAAAATTGAATCAAATACGAGTGGCACCTTTGGAGCACAAAGTGCGTCTTGAAGGGAACATCGCGGTGTTTTAAAAAAAAAAACAATGATTCAATGAATCTACGTGGCCTAGAAAACTTGACCGAATGTTAAACCTTATAATATATTGAGCACCTACCAAATTAATTAATTGATTAATGCACTAACTAAAGCATGAAAATATTCAGAACAATCCCTAAGGGTCTAGGCGTTTTCAATTAAAGATTTAACTAAAGCATAAGTCTAAGTGAGTGAGAAGACTAAAAAGTAAATTTTAAAATTAAATGATGAGGGGATCAAATAAATCAAATGAAGAATCAATAAAAATAACACAAATCTAAAGAAGTGATTTAATACACCTTTTGCAAGTAAATACTAAATTAGAATTTTAATTGAGAAAGAAATAAAGCATAAAGATGTGTAAGCATAGAAAGGTATGTAGAGTCTAGTCTAACTAAATAACTTTCCTAATTTAAACACAACTCAGTTTTAGAAAGGTGTCAATCCTTAAAGGGGGAATAAAGGGAATAAAGGGACAACTGGGAGTGATTTTACGAGCTCTTTTAGGATGAGTGGGGGAAATTGACATTTAATTTAATTAAATTGTGGATTTATTGGTGCAATTAAGGGAATGGGTGACAAGTGTATGGGGGGAATAATTCCTAATTAAATTATTAAAAAATGAATTAAATGTGCAAATGACAAGTTGTTACTAAGAAAAATTATATAAAACAAATGGTTGAGAGGAGGAAGGGGGATCATTGGTTAGAAGTAAAGTTATGTTCTAGAAATTCTCAATGGTTTCACTTATGAGGGTTGGGATACCCAGCTCGAGAGAGAGAGAGTGGTAGCTCTACCTTGTGAGACAAACTGGGACCTAGAGTATTATGTTTTTGTTTGTGGGTGGCCCCTTTGCGGCTCAGGGGGATAAGGGGCAAGAAGAGTACCCCTAGCGTTGGCTAGGAGGTACTGGTCAAGTCTTCATGGTTAGCTAGTGGGGAGTTATATGGAGTGCAAGAGTGGGAGAACCTCTTCGACTTCTCATCATTGGCTACGATATTTTATTGAGTATTGTATTGCATTCAGATTTAGGATGTAAAATCTTTAAACTTCATTGAATGGACATTGGTTTCGGTTTTTTTTTTCTGTGAGATGTCATTAGCATATGGATGGTCCATGTAGTTTGTAATATTTATTTGGAATAAAATGGTTCTGCAATTGTTTAATGGATTTTAAATCTCTGTGTGTTGATCTCTGAGTTTTCTCCCTTACTGTTTCCATACATTTATTTCTCAGTGATTTTCACCTTTATTACACTACAATTTGTTTCTAATTGATCAATGATATTTACCTTCCATTACACAATGACTGTCTCCATATGCTCAGTGATTTTTACCTCTTACTACCCAACGATTTTAACCCTTATCACTGAGCGATTTTCCCACATAACACTTTTTGTTTTTACTTGTCTTTTCCTTTGCAACCTTTGGATATTATAACCTCTGCAACTTATGGTGTGTAGCCTATGCAATTTTGGATAATACAACCTCTGCAAACCTATGTGATTTTGTATAATACAACCTCTACATGGGAATGATCACAAAACATTTTTCATTATCCTCTGTGATTGGTATTTCCTGAACGAATTCTTTCTTGATTTCCTCTGCAAACTTTGCATGCATTCCTCAATGAATGTGTTCATGTATTTCTCAGCAAATTTTTTTGTATTCCTCAACGGAATTTGCATGTATTTTACTTCTTGTTCTCTTTTATTCCTTCCTTTTTCTCAATGACTCTTACTTCATTCTCTACGAAATTATGGGTGCTAGATACCTGTGTTTGTTTTTCCCTTCTAATCTATGTTTTTGGCAAGAATTTGATGCGAATTTTATTGGTATTCTAACCCCTGTGTTTTCCCTCAACGATCTATGTGACTCGCTTGCATTACTATGAATTTTATGGGTATTCTAACCCCTTCTTCTTCTTTCCATGACCTCTGCAATTTCCATTGGTACTCTTATTTGTTTGGTTATCTTATCGTCCAGTTAGATATGACTAGGATGATATAATACTCTGGTTCTTAGTTCCATTGCACCATTTAGCTTACTAGTATTATAAGGGTTGCCTCGACCCCCAAGGATTGTTGAAGATTACACAAGTTACAAATAATATTTCTTAAATTATTTTGTGATAGTTATTTCATATACTCGACCACTTGGGTTTTAATTCTATGGGTTTTTTTATTAAAAAAACCTTAAGTTTAACATATATATATATATATATTTCTTKATTATGGGTTTCTTTTTATATGGATATATCCCCATAACGTTTGCCCTTCTTGATATTTTACTTCCCATGCACATTTTGTTGTTTGTAAAGTTTTCTTGACATTGTTTTGAGATATCTTTGAGATTATGCTCTATAATTTTATATATTAACCCTAATGTTACATCGTAATAGTATAATTTTATATATTAACCCTAATGTTACATCATAATAGAACGATAGTTAGAAACCATTTATTTATATCATAATAGAACGATAGTTAGAAACCATTTATTTATAGTTCATGTATGTAACTATTTTCATTCGAACTTATCCCTTTAATTATATGTAGCTAATAGAGGCATCTTCTTGTTATATTAACAAGAATATATATTTATACAAAGATATGTGGTGCTTAAATAAAATCCTATGTTTTTTTCTGCAATATTCCTATAGATATATAGATAGAAATCTATGGGCTATGATTTAAATTTTTTTTTTTCTATATAAATAGAAATCTATAAGCTATGATTTAAATCTTCTTCTTTTTTTTAAATCTTTTTTTTTTCTTTATGTGATAGAAAATATAATTTCTTCCAAGATAGATAGAATTACTATATGAAAAAGATAGTTTCTTTAAGGATATGTATAGATTCCTTCTTATTAAAAATAACTCTAATAAAATAAAAAATGTATAATTATTTCTTTTCTTGGTATCACTAATTCCATTAAAATTAGAATTATATAAATACTTTAGTTCTTGCTGCAAATAATTCTAGTAACTTCATAAATATATAAATGATTTTCTTCTTAGTGTGATTAGTTTCAGTATCAAAATACTTTCACATTTAATATCTATTATAAGTATTTATCCTTCTATAATGAGAAAAATAAGTATAAATTAAATGAACATATATGATTGTTCTTCAAGATGCAAGGTACAATATGAGTAGAAAATCCAGTTCCTCCCGACCATAGACCAAAATAGCTAAGATTACTTGTTTCGGTCACCCTCGAGGGACTGAAAATTACATAACCTCTTTTAGAAATCTCATAGTTTGACTTTTTGTCAAAACCATAAAACTCAAGTTCACCTCATAAGTAATCAACAAAGTCTTGTCTCATCTATATTTTTCTTTTCTTGTGTCACCCAGAAGAAATAATAGCTTTCTTAGGCCTTTTTTCCAAGTTTGCCTCATCCCTAACCCTAGGTAAACTTCTTGGCCTAACTTTGTGTTAGCATGTTCCCTCACATCCCACATATTTGGGAGTAGGTTTAAACTTGTACTCATAGACAATATTTACTCTTGTGGATTTTATCCCTTTTGACTCTCCCATGGAATAATGATTTACTCTTTGTAACTAGATTCTCTAATCAATTTGTCTTTAGTTAAATAAAATAAATTAAAAATAATATTTACAAAAATATTGTTCATCATCAATGTCTACGATGATATAATTTTACCATAAGTCATTTTCAAAAAAAAAATGTTTCTCAACATTAAGCATCAAAATTAAAATATTCCAATGTTTATAAATGGAGGGACATTACATCCTCCCCCCTTGAACTGAACATCGTCGTTAGTGTTCTAGTATGAGAAACTTAGATCTGGAATAGGAATGGATAAGCCTTTCTCATGGATTCTTCTAGTTCCTAAGTAGATTCCTCAGGAATGAAGTGCCTCTATTGTACTTTAACTTGAGAGATGGATATGTTTCGTAGCATAGTTTCCGTATTGTCGATAATGCATAGTGGTTCCACCTAGAATTCTCCTTCTAGTTCTACCTGAATCACATTCCAATATACTGTACTGACCCCTCTGTTATGACAACGAACAACGATGTA
The DNA here is from genome assembly GCA_000966675.3 of Picea glauca. Classification (NCBI taxonomy): domain Eukaryota; kingdom Viridiplantae; phylum Streptophyta; class Pinopsida; order Pinales; family Pinaceae; genus Picea; species Picea glauca. The sequence goes on along the minus strand of JZKD02S1765596.1, from coordinate 293,346 downwards.
CAAAGGGTATTTTTTTCTTCATTAAGGAAATTAACATCATCACATAAACCATAACAACACACAACAACACTACATCATAACTAAAAGCACTACTAGTGACACGCCATCGACATAAATAATGACTCAAGCCAACACATTAATATATATAACAGTGACACAAGTTCAACGTACAAACATAAAAAGAGACACAATTCCACATATCTCAATCAACTAAAGCACATATAGGAAATGTAAAACCAGACTCTGAATATAAATCAACTACCTTCCCAACCTATCCTGCATGGTTAGGAACTCCAGGAAACATAAGTAACACTCAAGCCCAGGATTTATCCGATTAATTTTGACCAATTAAGGTCTCAGGGTTGGCGACTATTTTGAGGAACAAGGAGATGTCTAATTCCCACTAATCCAATTAAGCCAAAAACAACTAGATCAATCAATCAACCTAATCGTCAATTATTCATGGCGCAAGGTTCAACAACAACGTATCAATTATACATCAACATCTATTTCAATGACACAAGAGTAAACAATTAAAAAACAAGGACAAATCCACATAATTATTAACGCATGAGTAATTGTCGACTTTATTTTCAAGGCGCAAAGGTAATCATCAATTCTATCTACATGGTGCAAGAATTCTAATTACAAAACCAATCATAAATCATATTAAGTTCCTATCACAAGAGACTATAAGTTCTCTATCAATCATACCACATCATGTTTTAAGCACAAGTGAAATTACCCCTTTTTTATAAGGCACAAGAGATTATAATTTCTTAATCAAATATATAACAAAAATATTTTAATGGTGCACAAGATCTTCTACCAAACTTCATCATTGTTAAGCCACAAGATATGTAAGAGAGAAGAAACATAGTTCATAAAGATAAAAATTGAAGAGCACAAAACAATCTTAATATCACGTAGCATAAATAAACATCCCATCTTAAAGGGCATCTTCCAGGAGTATGTACTTATGAGATAACATTACATGATCCTCAAGGGAACCATAAGAAGGTCATTCTTCTTAAACAATCCATGAATTTAACACCTCCCTTACATTAGGTATACACAAAAAACATTTATGAAAACCATTAATTTAATCTATCAATCATCCATAAACAAGTGTAACTAAGTATAAGCATAAGACATTGAGGAATTATAAAATCTTATCAGACAGTTGGCTTAGGTTGATGCAAAGTTGGTATTGATTGTTGGTTGTCATTTATGTCAACCATTGGAGAGTGATATTGTATATTTATGTCAACCCTTAGTGATTGATGTGAACCCTTGGAGAAAGTCTGGTAGCGAATTATGGAAGCACAAAGTTTTGGTTCATGGAACCAAGTTTGTTTTATGTATAAAGGTATGAGTTTTAATATATTTGAAGGTAATAATATTCTATATGGATAGTACATGTCATGACATTTCTGGTGGTATGAGGAACGTCACACAACTCCTCAAGGTTAGAGAGTTATGGCCATGTGAAGTTGGAGAACCCTCATGGGTCATCTAGAAGCCCCAAAAAGTCAAAGTAGTCAAAGTGTTTACAAAGAAGAAATTATTTAAATAATAAATTTAATGGAGAAATTACTAAGTAGACAAGTGTTTAGAAGTTGGTTATGTTGAAATTACTAAGACAACTGAGAGGGGGGGGTGAATCAGTTGTTATTGTTCTTTAAACAATCTTAAGTCTATTAAAACATTCTTAATCTTTCTTCAAGTGATCATCAATATTATACAACATATCAACAACATAACTAATGAGCATCGGTCACACATAATATATACACAGAGACATATTTTCACGAGGAAACCCATAAAGGGAGAAAACTTCTTCTTCTACGAAATGATAGGCAGTGTTTTAAGCTCTGTACATCATCTATAATTGAGGACCAAATCAATGTGAGGCTACTACCTCTACTTTACAATCTCCAACTTGTTTGAGAGCACCAACTCTCTGGTTTCTCTATCACCCACTAGAAGGAACCACCAACTCCCTGAGTGTTCCAGCACCGACTGGATGGAAGCACCTACTTCCACTTATATAAGAACCAACTCTTTGTTTTCTCTAGCACCCAATAGAAGGAAGCACCAACTCCCTGAGTGCTCCAGCATCAACTGGATGGAAGCACCAACTTCCAATTACACAGGCTCCAACCTGTATAACAGAGAACACGTGTTCTCCCTTGCACCACCCTACCACCCTGGTTTCTCTGGATGAAACCATATGGAAGCTACAACTCCCTGTGTTCAAGCACCCACTTGAACCTCTGAGGACAACAGTCCTACCTAGAACCTCCCAACCACCCTGAAATATGAATAAATGATTGAATAACCAACAACACAGATAAATCAATTTTTACCACTTCTTCTGTGTTCTGTAAATCTGTTCTGCTTCTAACTGTTCTGCAATTCTTCTCTTCCTCTGTCTGTTCTGCAATTCTTCTCTTCCTCTGTCTATTCTGCAATTTTCCTCTACTTCAAGTTGTTCTGCAATTCTTCTCTTCCTCTGTCTGTTTTGCAATTCTGCTCTGCTTCAAGTTGTTTTGCAATTTTGCTCTTGCTTCTGTCTATTCCTCATCTGTTACTCATCTATGAGTTTTATCTCACACTGCGCATACTGTAATTTTCCCTTTCTTACAGTTCAACTCATTTTTCATTCAGAACGACCAACCACACACAGACACTGCATGTTTCTTTTATGCACTACAACCCCTTCAGTTACTCCTCAAAACCCTAGAACAACGCTTCAGCAACTAAAACGCCAACGATTTATAACACTAGCTTTGCTATGAGATTTATAATATTGGGTTTGTAAAAAATAGTTAGGACACTTGTCTAAATATACCCACAAAAGATAAATAGGCCACTTGTCTAAATATTCCCACAGGATATTTTTATTCTCTTCCTTCAAACCCTACTTTCATTATTTGTTTCACATTCTTTCTCACTTCTTTCCTTCATCTAGGACGAGGCCTTCGTTTTGGATGTAGATGGTTTTAAATGCTAGAAGTTAACCCCATAGATCACCTAACTATACCAACACCTCAATTTTTAAAACTTATTATGAAATGATCACAATTACTATTTATTACTCTATTGGCTAAGTTCACATGTACAGACAACATACTTGTATACACAAGAAGGGATGTAAAATCAAATTAAGGATAATTTTTGTCAAGACAAGGAAGCACTGGTAATTTGTTCCATTATTATTGGAGTAATATTTTTCTACCCTCTACTAATATGAATAGAGGATGAACATAGGATTAGGTAGAACCTTTCCTATAACTGAAAAGGTACCACCACCAGTGTTAGGTAGTCCAAGCTTTAGAGAATTCTTGCATTCATTAACAAACTAAGATTCAGTCTTAGCCTCTTTCTCTATTACAAATGGGATTGGATGTGGTTAGTAAGTCTAGTGTACATTTTCATGATCAATTTCTTCCCTAAAGAGGCCCGCACCCATGGTAGTTCTTCCCACTTGTACACCGACATGCGGTGTAACTCAGATTACAATGCAGGAAAATGCCAAAGAAAAATAGGATATTTTCCTGAATTATGTTTGATGCATGTACGCTTGTAGAATGAAATAGAGTATAAATATGGTCTTTTCCTGAATTATGTTTGATGCAGGTAACACTAAAGATTTAAGGCTCTGGACCCTTTCTTGGCTACTCAAGTTGCAGTGTTCAAGTTAGCTTGCCAGGTAAATAATTTCCTCAAGAGTCAGATTCATAAGTTTGTAATTTACTCAACAATTGAGAATTAAATCGTGAATTAAATCGTGCATGGAGAAAGTGGTGGAGAATCAAGGCATGGATCCATGCAGCCTCTTGCATGAACCATTAGGTGTACCTATGTTCTCTATCGATAAAGGATTTCAATGATGCTAGTTCCTAGATCAGGACAGTGTCAGGGTATTAAATATATGCAAGGTATGAACCATGTTAGAAACAATTGCAGCAATGTCGGAGGGTGCTAAATATATGAAAGTCATTTAATAATATGTGTAGGTGTCAATAATATTTTTAGGTGTCAAATTTTTGAATTTTTCATTTTTAAATGAATTTAAAACTCTGACAAATGCTAAAACAAATTCAAACACACCATGGGAAATTATGTCCCATCTAGATGTCTTGGACAATGGAAAATTTGGTTTCAAAATTTCAAAAATTTCACAAATAAATTTTGTTTTGAAAAAAGTTGAAATTAGTTAATGTTTTGTAAAGCGAACTCAATAATATCATTTTGAAGGTTACTAAACATCAAAGTTATTACTATAGTACCTTCCTACTTTAGGAGTTACAAATAAGAATCACAAATTTAATGTATAATTGATTGAAGGAGTATCTAGACAAATGTTTTGCAAATGAAAAAATGGAGTGAATAATACATATAAAGTGAAGCTTAAACAAGCAAGGGATAAATTAAGAATTTAAAAACTAAGGGAAATAATTGATAAGGGTTCATGCCGAATTTAGATAAGCAAATGTTATGCACATGTTTGTTGCACTATATGCAAATAACAATCACTTATATATTAACACATGTTTTTATCTCTTCAAAGATTTGTCTATTACATAAATGGAACCTTTTTGGCTATGTGAATAAGGAACCAAGTGAATGGTGTTGTTTAACAGATACAACTTTCATCATGAAAGAAAAGAAAACATAAATATGGATCATCATTCTTGAAAATGACTAGGGACAAATATAATAGACATCTCATGATTAAATTTGAATTTGAGCTATACAATATAATGCTTGGAACAATATATTTTAACCTATGGTTGTCTATCATAGTATATTAGTATGTCTCTATTTTAACATATCTAGAGGATTGATTCAATGAAACAAGTGAATATAATACCAGATAATGCTTGGAAAGTTCATTCATAGTCTATCATTAATTTATTGGCATTCATCAACAACCAAAATAATAAATAGTGAAGTGTCTTTGAGTGTTTATTTAGTTATCTCACATGCATCAAAGATTTATTCATTAAATGTCATTTCTTCCATGATCATTCAAATTATTGTAAATGAACGATGTCCTAGACAAAACCTAAAAAGAAAAAGAAAAAGAAAAATCTTCCACTCAAAAGGTGTGTCTTGTGCTACATCCCTAAAATGTACATGCTGGCTTGGAAACCCACTATATGAGAGTGAAATATTCATAAATGATATGTTCGATGCACTGTAATGGTCCATCATTCGAATGATTGGTTTTAGGTTTCCTAAGGGACTTCCAATATACCTTAGAGTAAGTGTGATTCAGATTATTTTTGCCACAAAATGAGAGCGGAGATATAACAAAGAAATATACAAAGATATTGAAAGAGAAACAATAATATAACAAAGATATATCAGAAATATAACCAGAGGAAAAGATATACAGTAATACATGATTCCTATTAATGAAATAAATGTACAGAGACTGTAAAAATACAGAGTCAAAGACTCACTAGAATGGTGGCAGCTTATCTCTGAGAAGAGATGTGATAGCTACTCGCATTCGAAAGAAGATGATTACAATGAGGCTCTGAAGGCCTTTTTACAATAAAACGAAATGTCAAAAACCCTAGACATCCAAAAACCTAACCCTAGGAGATGAAGCGCCAAGAGTCACGTGGACCCCGTTTGGGTAAGTTAGTACATCAACTTCCCAGGGTCGTAACTTTTGCATACGATCTTTGTTTTAGGCGCATGATAGCATGATAGACTCTTGGAAAGGTATTGTTGAGGAGATTCATTTTCGGGGCTCAATCATGCCTTTGTCTATCATTGAGAATTTCGAGACCGAAAAACCTTCATTTAGGCCCTCAAAATGGCCACGGAAGTTAAAACTACTAAAAATAGTAAATTGCCAAAATTGCCAGAAAATTGTTTTGAGCCAGTTGGAAAAGGTGGGTGGCCACCGATATCCACCTGGATCAATGTGGAAGTGATATATGAGTTCATTTGTTGTCTAATGCAATACTACTCGAGTGGGTATCAACACAGGTTACCGAGAGTTCCAAGAAGGTGAGACGAAGATCAAGCCTCTTGATATCATAATTATCCATGTGTGTATTGATCCCAAACACAAATGATAGTTCTAAATGGTTAGCAATAACTTTGTGTCATTATTTATAAACTTTGGGTCACGTCTCTAGCCTAAAAATCACTAAGGTCTTTCCCAACACACTTTCAATTAATGCTAATATGTTTGCTCAAAATGATGTCCTTCTTTTGTTTTTTGCAATATATTGTTTCTTAAAAATTACAATCAATGTTTGGTGAAACACATACTATATACAAATCTAAATATTATATGATTTCCCAATTAATTCAATAAACCATGTAAACATAACATCAAGTAATGAAATTCAATTCAGGAGATGCAACCATTAACAGTCTATTGCCAACAATGTTGAATATCCAATATATAAGTTTGATAAGCGAGATCAATACATCAAAAATAAAAAGGAAAGAACCAATAATTTCTATATCCCACTTGTAATCAAACTTCATAAAAGTGACTTGAGCATTTAAAGACTAACATCAACAAAAAATGAATATTTATCGTGTAGAATAGTTTCCGTAAACAATGTAAGTTATGTGTGTTCCAAAGTTGTCACATTTATTGATTAATGTCATAAACTTAATTATTGTAGTGAACAAAACACAAAGAGTTTTACCCTGAACTCAACGTGTGATAAATTCACCCCCAAGAAAAGAGTTGTTCTCATAATATTAATATGGTGGTAGTCCCTAGTGGAATATCCATAAGCATGATAGAGTGGATAATACACATTCATGAATGGTAAATTAAGGAGGTTTAGGGTTTGCATATTTGACCAAAGCCCAAGTTGACGCCTCAAAATCAAGTGTAACTCGGATGAGAGGGAATAATATCAATTTTTTAGGTGAGGGCCATGCGTCTCCTTGGATTATTCAACTGGTTCACTCAAGGATTTTTATGAACCAAGATCGAAATCCCCCACAGAGCTAACAAAGAAGTGACGAGGGTATATTAATATGACCAT
>JZKD02S1765596.1:245367-282526 GCA_000966675.3 Picea glauca | reverse complement strand
TATATATATATATGAGAGAGAGATTAGTATCCTCCCAAATCCCCAACTCAATCCTTAGCCATAATTGATATTAATTCGAATTGTCCATCCATCAAAATCATAATTATGACATGGGTTTCTATTAGTACTTAATCATCAGAAAAACACTAGTTAATTTTGAATTAAGTGCATCATTTTCCATTAACATAGGATTAAAATGGCCACTTCCTTGGTGCCATTCAATAATATTGACAGTCATTGCTTCTTAACCAATACTTACACTACTTAGCTGACATGGTTTCCAAGACTTACTCGCATTCATCGTTTACCTCAAGAAGTAGTGAAAATGAGGGACATTTTCCTCGGCTTTGAGAGAGAGTTTTACAGTTTTACATTTGCTAACAATTGTGAAAGTATTGGTGTAACATCCCTCTCTTGAGAGCACATGTTATTGACTTATTCTTTGAGGACACTTGCATACAAGTGATCTGGTTTTAGTATATTGTTGTTTGTTCACTTATGGATTATTATGATCATGTTGATGGATTATGATGTTATGTTATTTGATATCTATGTATTGATAGATGCTATTGACGAGTTTCCCCTAAGTGTGTAGGACACTTGATAGATTTAGGATGACGATGACATCAATGGACCTCCTTGGACTCCAGATCGATTCAGGGAGTGGATTGTATTGGTTTGAGTATTTTATTTATGCATAGGTTTCATATGATTGGGTGTATTATGATGTTGTTTATGGATCATTGCAGTGTTTCGTTGATAGATGCAAGTTGACGATTTCTTGCTAATAAGACTTACATAAGGAATAAAGGGGTCATGCACAACAACCATATATTGAGGGAGAAGTGTGGAAACAACCCTGTCATAGCCCACTAGCACTCTCGTTGTGGCTTGAATTGTAGGTTAACTATTACCTAGTTTAAGAGATCGATGATATAGTGAGGGAAGAATGAGACAATCACTCACGAATATTTTAAGGGGTGCGCAATAAGGGAGGGTCCTTATTCCTTAGATGTCCTTAGTCTCTCACAAGGTCGCTTGTATGGAGTATTGACTCCAAGGGTTGGACAACTACCAAAACAAGTCAAAGGAGAGTGGCACCCTTGGAGCACGTAGTACGTCTTGAAGGGCACTTCGCATAATTAAAATTGAATCAAAGGTGAGTGAAACCCTTGGAGCACGGAGTGCGTCTTGAAGCGAACATTGTGGTGTTTAAAAAAATAAAAATGAGTCAATGAATCTAGGTGGTCTAGAAAACTTGAGAGAATGTTAAACCTTATAAGATCTTGAGCACCTGCGGAATTAATTAATTGATTAATTAATTAACTAAAGAATTAATTTATTAAGCATAATCCCTAAGGTTCTAGGCGTTTTCAAATAAATATTTAACTAAAGCTTAAGTCTAAGTGAGTGAGAAGACTAAAAACTAAATTTTTAAATTAAATTATGAGGGGATGAAATAAATCAAATTAAGAATCAATAAAAATAAAACAAATCTAAATATGTGATTTAATACACCTTGTGCAAGTAAATACTAAATTAGAATTTAAATTGAGAAAGGAATAAAGAATAAATATGTGTAAGTATAAAAAGGTATCTAGAGCCTAGTATAACTAAAAAAATTTCTTAATTTAAACACAACTCAGTTTTAGAAAGGCATCAGTCATTAAAGGGGAAATAAAGGGAATAAAGGGACAAGTAGGAGTGATTTTAGGAGCGCTTTTAGGATGGGTGAGGGAAATTGACATTTAATTTAATTAAATTGTGGATTTATTGGTGCAACTAAGGGAGTGGGCGACAAGTGTATGGGGGAATAATTCATAATTAAATTATTAAAAAATAAATTAAATTTGAAAATGGAAAGTTGTCACTAAGAAAAATTATATAAAACAAATGGTTGAGAGGAGGAAGGGGGATCACTGGTTAAGAGTAAGGTTATGCTGCAGAAATTATGACTAGTTTTACTTGTGAGAGTTGGGATACCCAGATCGAGAGAGAGAGTGGTAGCTCTACTTTGCGAGGCGAGCTAGGAGCTAGAGTATTCTAGTTGTGTTTGTGCATGGCCCCTTTGCGGCTCAGTGGGATAAGGGGAAAGAAGATTAACCCTAGTGTTGGTTGGGAGGTATCGGTGAAGTCTTCACAGTTAGCAAGCAGGGAGATGGACGAAGCGCAAGAGAGGGAGAACCTCTTCGACTTCTTTTCGTTGGATACGGTATTTTATTGAGTATTGTATTGTATTCAAATTTACGATGTAAAATGTTTAAACTTCACTGAATGGACATTGGTTTCGACTTTGTTTTTCTGTGAGATGTCATTAGAATATGGATGGTCTGTGTAGTTTGTAAGATGTATGTGTAATACAATGGTTCTGCAATTCTTTAATGGATTTTAAATCTCTGTGTGTTTCTCTCTGAGTTGTCTCCCTTACTGTTTCTGTAAATTTATTGCTCAAAAATTTTCACCTTTATTACACAACGATTTGTTTCCATTTGTTCAACGATAATTACATTCCTTTACATAATGATTGTCTCCATATGATCAATGATTTTTACCTCTCGTTACCCAACGATTTTAACCCTTATCACTCAACAATTTTTCCACATAACACTCTACGGTTTTACTTGTTCTTTCCTCTACGACCTTTGGATATTATAACCTCTGTGAATTGTGTTGTGTAACCTCTACGGTTTTGGATAATACAACCTCTACGAACCTTTGCGATGTGTACCTCTACATGGGAACAATCACACAACATTTTACATTATCCTCTGCGATTGGTATTTCCTTAGTGAATTCTTTCTTGCTTTCCTCTGCAAACTTTACATGCATTCCTTAGGGATTTTTTTCATTTCTTGCTGAGCGAATTTGTGTGTATTCCTCAGCATAATTTTCGTGTATTTTACTTCTTGTCCTCTGTGTTTTATTCCTTCCTTTTTCTCAGCAATTCTTACTTCAATCTCTGTGAAATTATGGGTTCTAGATCCCTGTGGTTTTTTTACCCTTCCAATCTCTGTGTTTGGCATGCATTTGATACTAATTTTATGGGTATTATAAAACCTGTGTTTTCCTTCAATGATCTCTATGACTGGCTTTCATTATTGCGAATTGTATGGGTATTCTAACCCCTACGTCTTCCTTCCACGACCTCTGTGATTGTCTTGCAGTTGCTGCGAATATGATGGGTAATATAACCCTTGGCGTTTTACTTCCTTTCCCTATGTTTTTGAGGCAAGATATATCTCTGTGATTCTACCGGGCTTACCTCTGCATGATGATCTTCCTTGGCGTTTTTTTTTCTTGCATTAAATTATGTTTTGTAATTAAATTTCGCCTTGAATTTTATTTGTGTTTAGCATGTGAATTTCTCTGAGTTTTAGCATGGGAAACACCTGACGTTTTACTTCCTTTCCCTGTGTTTCTTGGGGGGAGATATATCTCTGTGATTCTACTGGGATAACCTCTGTGTTTTCCTTTTTTCTCTATGATTGGGTTACTCAGCCAAATTTCGGATTTTTAACACAGTAATTATTACTTGCCTCTGCATTGGAACCATCACCTCACAATTTTTCCTTACCTCTTCTTTTTTGAGGAACTTCACATAGTAATTATTCCTTGCCTCTGCGTTGGAACCTTCACACCACAATTTTTCCTTACCTCTGCATTTTTAAGGAACATTCACACACCAATAATTCCTTACCTCTGCATTGGGACATTCACATAGTGATTATTCCTTGCCTCTGCATTGGAACCTTCACACATCAAATGTTTCCCTTACCTCTGTGTTGGAATGGTCACACTTGAATATAAATAGTATAGATGCACACCATGGGATCAGTCCAAGTTAAAAGTGTAATCATTTTCAATATAATGAATTTAGAGGATCTATTAGAAAATCTAGAGGATTGCTTTATGTGGTTTATTTCAATAAAAATAAACAATATATTAATAAATGTTCATATAACGAACACAACCCATAGAGATGGCATTGGATAATGAAGAATTGATTTTGGTTATTTTATTTCCCTTGAATCTACTATTATTTTAAGGTTTCCTTTTAGAGGTTGTTCTTAAAAAGGTACAAGGGGGAATCATGTTATATCAAAATAATTAGACATAAATTCAAGCTCATAAGAGATTGTTCTCATTGAAATCAATGAAGTGTGCCCACACTAGTCACATATAACGAATATTTATTTGAATGATTTACTCTTGAACTTGGTTATAGTTCTAAACTTTAGTACATTGAATTAGATATTGATTAGATTATCGACTAAATTTGCTTGCGCACCTTGAATAAATTTGATGTGTAATTTCTTTGTAGTTATTCCTTTGCGACCCAAAATTAATAGATTAGACTCCATTGTCCCTTAAATTTAATTGATAATTCTTTTGCGCCATGTTTAAAGTGATGTATGAATGGTCATGTGTGTAGTTTACGTATTGCATCATTAGAAAATGTGGATATATGATTGATTAAGATTTTATATTGTCTGGCGCCATGTAAAATAATGTAGATTTCTTAAGCGACATGATTAATGTTGAGTTTGGGTTATGTTTAATTCATATTTTCAATCACGCATGCACCTTGAGATAATATTGTATACGATTGAAATAAATGGCTGATTATTCACGCGCCTTGAAGTAAAGTAGATGTTTGATTTTGCGCCTTGAAAATAAAATAAAGTTGATTACAATGTGCCTTATCTTTTGTTGTTGTAAGATTGTTTTAGTAATTAAATTCGCTTGCGCCTTGGAGTTTATTTGAGGTGTGATTGGTTAATAGAACCTGTTGAAATTACTAAGACAACTGAGACGGGGGGTGGAGGGGGGGGTGAATCAGTTGTTATTGTGCTTAAAGAATTTTAGGTTTGTTAAAACATTCTTAATCTTTCTTCAAGTGATCATCAATATTATACAACATATGGACAACATAAATAATTTGGTATGCACCGATGCATCCGAGGAAGGTTGAGGAAGAGTCTTGTTGCAAGACGGTCGAGTGATCGCTTACATCTCTAGGAAATTAAGAAAGCATGAGGAGAACTACATGACGCACGATTTGATTTGTTGTCCATTATGTATTCCCTGAGAGTGTGGAGACACTACCTAATTGGATGAAAAATCGAACTGAAAACAGACCATTGTGGTTTGCAGCACATTTTTACGCAAAGTGACTTGAACGTACAATAAAGGCATTGGTCAGAACTTCTTAGTGAGTACGATTTTGAGATTACGTACATAAAAGGAGCAATGAACATAGTGGCAGATGCATTGAGTCGGAGACAACACATATTTTCGATGATACCTCTTCAGATGAATCTTCGAGAAAATATTCTAACTATACAATGTGATGATGATAGGTATAAAGAGGTTAAGGAAAATATTGTACGAGACACCATGTTGGTACCTAGGTTTGAAGGATATAATTTGGACAACGATGGATTGATGAGGTATAATAATCATATTTACGTACTTCCTAATGACGAGTTGAGAAGTTTAATCATGAACTAAGATCATAGAGAAATTTACATGGCTCATCCATGAGTCACGAAGATGAGGGCAGACCTTAAGCCCTTATTATTCTATAAGGGAATCAAGGTGGACATAGTTAGATATGTGGCAAGGTGTCTAGAATATCAACAAGTGAAGGTTGAACATAGACATCCATCTGGATTACTATAACCTCACGCTATTCCAAAATTGAAATGGGAGGTCATTTTGATGGACTTTATTGTTGTATTGTCGTTGACACCAAGGAGGCACAACCCGATTTTCCTGGTAGTAGACCCTTTGATGAAGAGTGCACATTTTATCCCTGTGTATATGATGTATTAGGTTCCAGACATAGCTAGATTTTTTATCATTGTGATTGTGAGATTTCATGGCGCTCCTAAGAGGATCATATCCAATCGTGAATCGGTGTTTATAGGATGATTTTGGACTAGTTTCCAAGAGGCCTTGGGAACCCAACTTAACTTTAGTACCGCGTATCACCCATAGACAAACGGGTAGATAGAAATAATGAACCAAATCTTGGAAGATATTTTGCGTATGTACGTGATGGACCAACAAAAGGGTTGGGAGGAGTTCTTGCCACGGGTAGAGTTTGCATACAACAAAAACTATCAAAGCACCATTAAGATGGCGCCATTTGAGTTTCTTTACGGGCGACCATGTCAGACGCCTTTGAGCTAGGATCAACTTGAGGATAGAGTCTTGGTAGGACCATAAGCGATCCAAGAAATGGAAGAAAAAAATTAAAATGATAAGACAAAGGTTTAAATAAGCGCAATATCAACAGAAGAGTTATGATGATGTGCATCGCGTTGACCTTATTTATGAAGTTGGTGATCGACTCTTCTTGTAGGTGAAACCACACAAGATTTCGATCAAGTTTGGAAATGGTGCTAAAATATATCATAGGTTTGTGGGACCTTTCTAAGTTGTGTAAAATAAAGGGCCCGTAACCTATCGACTACCCTTTCCTGATTCTTTGAAGCATATGCACAATGTTTTTCATGTATCTATTTTGAGACATTATGTTAGTGATCCTACACATGTGATTGACATGAGTTCCTTGCAAGTGTCGGATGAGGGTGCACTCATGAAGGTGCCAATACGCATTATGGACCATCGAATTCAATAGTTGCAGTGTCGAACAGTCGATCAGATCAAGGTACGATGTGTCAATTATAGTCCACACTCAGCTACATGGGAGGATGCATATGTTATGCACCAACAGTTTCCATATTTATTTGATAGTTAGACATTTAAATCTTGTCAGATGCTTTGTTTACTGCTTATATATACTGTGAAACTTTAGGACGAAGTTTGAAACAAGAGGGTGTGTATGTAACATCCCGCTCTTGCGAGAACATGTTATTGACTTATTCTTTGAGGACACTTGTGTGCAAGTGATCCAGTTTTAGTATATGGTTGTTTTTTCGCTTATGGATTCTTATAATCATGTTGATGGATTATGATGTTATGTTATTTGATATCTATGTATTGACATATGCTATTGAAGATTTTCCCCTAAGTGTGTAGGATGACTGACAAATTGAGGATGTCGATGGCATCAATGGACCTCCTTGGACTCTGAATCGAGTCAGGGAGTGGACTGTATTGGTTTGAGTATTTTATTTATGCATATGTGACATATGATCGGGTGTATTATGATGTTGTTTATGGATCATTGAAAATGTTTCGTTGCTTGACACAGGCTGACAATTGCTTGTTAATCATACTCACATAAGGAGTAAAGGGTCCATGCACAACAACCAGATATTGAGGGAGAGGTGTGGCAATAGCCCTTTCATAGCCTACTAGCACTCCCATTGTGACTTGAATTGTAGGTTAAGGATTCCCTAGTTTTATAGATCCATGATTTTGTGAGGGCAGACTGAGACAATCGCTCACAAATATTCTAAGGGGCATGCAATAAGGTAGGGTCCTTATTATTTAGAGGCCCTTAGTCTCTCACAAGGTCATTTGAATTGAGTATTGACTCCAAGGGTTGGACAACTACCAAAACCAATCAAAGGAAAGTGGCACCCTTGGAGCACGTAGTGCATCTTGAAGGGCATGTCATGTAATTAAAATTGAATCAAAGGAGAGTGGCACCCTTGGAGCACAAAGTGTGTCTTTAAGGGCACGTCGCGGTGTTTTAAAAAAAAACAATGAGTCAATGAATCTAGGTGGCCTAAAAAACTTGAACAAATGTTAAACCTTATAATATATTGAGCACCTGTTGAATTAATTAATTGATTAATTCATTAACTAAAGAATGAAATTTTTAAGAACAATCCCTAAGGGTCTAGGCATTTTCAAATAAAGATTTAACTAAAGTGTAAGTCTAAGTGAGTGAGAAGACTAAAAACTAAATTTTAAAATTAAATGATGAGGGGATGAAATAAATCAAATTAAGAATCAATAAAAATAACACAAATCTAAAGAAGTGATTTAATACACCTTTTGCAAGTAAATACTAAATTAGAATTTAAATTGAGAAAGGAATAAAGCATAAAGATCTGTAAGCATAGAAAGGTATGTAGAGTCTAGTCTAACTAAATAACTTTCCTAATTTAAACACAACTCAGTTTTAGAAAGGCGTCAATCCTTAAAGGGGGGATAAAGGGAATAAAGGGACAACTAGGAGTGATTTTAGGAGCGCTTTTAGGATGAGTGAGGGAAATTGACATTTAATTTAATTAAATTGTGGATTTATTGGTGCAATTAAGGGAATGGGTGACAAGTGTATGGGGGGACTAATTCCTAATTAAATTATTAAAAAATGAATTAAATGTGCAAATGACAAGCTGTCACTAAGAAAAAATATATAAAACAAATGGATGAGAGGAGGAAGGGGGGTCACTGGTTAGAAGTAAAGTTATGTTGTAGAAATTCTGACTGGTTTCACTTATGAGGGTTGGGATACCCAGCTCGAGAGAGAGAGAGAGAGATTGGTAGCTCTACCTTGTGAGGCAAACTGGGACCTAGAGTATTATTTTTATGTTTGTGTGTGGCCCCTTTGCAGCTCAGGGGGATAAGGGGCAAGAAGAGTACCCCTAGCATTGGCTAAGAGGTACTGATCAAGTCTTCACGGTTAGAAAGTGGGGAGTTGTATGGAGTGCAATAATGGGAGAACCTCTTTGACTTCTCGTCGTTGGCTATGATATTTTATTGAGTATTGTATTGCATTCAGATTTAGGATGTAAAATCTTTAAACTTCATTGAATGGACATTGGTTTTAGCTTTGTTTTTCTGTGAGATGTCATTAGAATATGGATGGTCCATGTAGTTTGTAATATGTATTTGGAATAAAATGGCTCTGCAATTGTTTAATGGATTTTAAATCTCTATGTGTTGATCTCTAAGTTTTCTCCCTTAGTGTTTCCATACATTTATTTCTCAGGGATTTTCACCTTTATTACACTACGATTTGTTTCCATTTTCTCAATGATATTTACCTTCCATTACACAATGATTGTCTCCATATGCTCAGTGATTTTTACCTCTTATTACCCAACGATTTTAACCCTTATCACTCAGCTATTTTCCCACGTAACACTTTTTGTTTTTACTTATCTTTTCCTTTGCAACCTTTGGATATTATAACCTCTGGAACTTGTGTTGTGTAACCTATGCAAGTTTGGATAATACAACCTCTGCGAACCTATGTGATTTTGTATAATACAACCTCTGCGTGGGAATGATCACAAAACATTTTTCATTATCCTCTACGATTCGTATTTCCTGAACGAATTCTTGCTTTCTTTCCTCCGCAAATTTTGCATCCATTCCTCAATGAATTTTTTCATGTATTCCTCAGCAAATTTGTTTGTATTCCTTAGCGGAATTTGCTTGTATTTTACTTCTTGTTCTCTGTGTTTTATTCCTTCCTTTTTCTCAACGACTCTTACTTCATCCTCTATGAAATTATGGGTGCTAGATCCTTGCATTTGTTTTTCCCTTCTAATCTATGTGTTTCGAAAGAATTTGATGTGACTTTTATTGGTATTCTAACCCCTGCGTTTTCCTTCAATGATCTATGTGACTCGCTTGCATTACTATGAATTTTATGGGTATTCTAACCCCTTCTTCTTCTTTCCATGACCTCTGCAATTTCTTTGCAGTTGTTGCGAATTTGATGGGTAATATAACCCCTGGTGTTTTACTTCCTTTCCCTGCATTTTTGGGGGGTGATATATCTCTTTGATTCTACCGAGCTTACCTCTGCGTGATGAGCTTCCCTGGCATTTTTTTTTCTTGCATTAATTTTTTTTTTGTAATTAAATTTCCCCTTGAATTTTCTCTATGTTTAGCATGTGAATTTCTCTAAGTTTTAGCATGGGAAACACCTGGTGTTTTACTTCATTTTCCTGTGTTTTCGGGGGAGCTATATCTCTGCTATTATACTGGGCCAACCTCTATATTTTCCTTTATTCTCTACGATTGGGTTACTCATAAAAATTTCAAATTCTTAACATAATAATTATTACTTTCCTCTGCGTTGGAAATTTCACCCCACAATTTTTCCTTACCTCTCCATTTTTGAGGAACTTCACACATTAATTATTCCTTGCCTCTGCATTGAAACCTTCACACCAAAAATTTTCCTTAACTCTGCATTTTTAAAGGACCTTCACACAACAATAATTCCTTATCTCTGCGTAATTATTCCTTGCCTATGCATTGAAACCTTCACACCAAAAATTTTCCTTAACTCTGCATTTTTAAAGGACCTTCACACAACACTAATTCCTTACCTATGCGTTGAGACATTCACACAAGTGATTATTCCTTGCCTCTGCGTTGGAACCTTCACACAACAAATATTTTCCTTACCTCTGCGTTGGAATGGTCACACTTGAATATAAATAGTACATATGCACACCATGGGATCACTCCAATTTAAAAGTGTAATCATTTTCAATCTAATGAATTTAGAGTATCTATTAAAAAATCTAAAGGATTTCTTTATGTGGTTTATTTCAATAAAAATAAACAATATATTAATAAATGTTCATATTACAAACACAATGCTTAGAGATGACATTGGCTAATGAAGAATTTATTTTGGGTATTTTATTTTTCCTGAATCTACTATTATTTTAAGGTTTCCTTTTAGAAGTTGTTCTTAAAAAGGTACATGGGGAATCATATTATGTCAAAATAATTAGACATAAAGTCAAGGTTATAATAGATTGTTCTCATTGAAATCAATGAAGTGTGCCCACACTAGTCACATCTAAGGAATATTTGTTTGAATTATTTACTTTTGAACTTGGTTATAGTTCTAAATGTTAATACATTGAATTGCATATTGATTTGATTAGTAGTTAAATTTGATTGCGTGACTTGAATAAATTTGATGTGTGATTACTTTGTAGTTATTTCTTTGTGACCCAAAATTAATAGATTAGACTCCCTTGCGCCTTAAATTTAATTGACACTTCTTTTGCGCCATGTTTAAAGTGATGTATGAATGGTCATGATGTGTGTAGTTTATTTCTTGCGCCATTAGAAAATGTGGAAATATGATTGATTAAGCTTTTATATTATCTTGTGCCATGTAAAATAAAGTAGATTTTTCAGGCGTCATGATTAATGTTGAGGTTGGGTTATGTTTAATTCGGATTTTAGATCACGCGCACACCTTGAGATAATGTTGTATATTGTTGAATTAAATGGTTGATTAATCGCATACCTTGAAGTAAAGTAGATGTTTGTTTTTGTGCCTTGAAAATAAAATAAAGTTGATTACAATGCACCTTATCTTGTGTCATTGTAAGATTGTTTTAGTAATTAAATTCTCTTGTGCCTTCGAATTTATGTGAGGTGTGATTGGTTAATAGAACCATGTTGCACCAGTGATTATCGTTGATGTTGCTGATTTAGCTAGTTGGTTTTTGAACTTGATTGTGTTAGTGGGATGTAGACACCTCCTTGTTCCTCGAAACAGTCGCCAGCCTTGAGACCTTAAATGGTCAAAATCAAACGGAAGAATCTTGGACTTCAACTTTGTTTATGTGTCTTTGAGGTCCTAACCTTGTATGGTAGGTTGGACAGGTAGTATCTTTATGTCATATTTATGTTATCGTTATGTTATCTCATGTTATGTTTATGTTATCTCGTGATTATCTTTATGTGATGAGTTGAGCGATTAAAAGTATTGATGATTCCAGTTGATCATAATGAGTTGATCCTGCGTCGCCATTTATGATGCTTATTGATTATGTGTCATTATCTAACATGATGATGTATTGATTTTGTGTTGTTACAAATTATGTTGATGCCTTGGTTGGGATGTTATTGATTACAAGGATGTGTAGCTTATAATTCTTTAATTATGATGTCATCGATTATAAGATGCTTGGATTATGTGTTGATGTGAAATCCTAATGCCCCCGAAAAAATTACCTATTGTGCTTCGCTTTTCTCAGTAGTAATTGCGTCCAAGTCTACACTATAATCTTTGTTGGGTCTCGAAGAAATAAGATATAGAGTCTCTTTGTAAGAAGTAGTAACCGGGTTTTAACTGTATATGTCATTTCAACGCATTATTACATTTCCATATGAAATAATATACGGTGAGTTGGCTTTTTCTTATAGTCGACTAACTAACTTAAGATTCCCTGTATGCAAGGTAATCTTAATCGTATCCTTTCTGATAGGTATGCAAACTATAAAAATGTTTAAGTTTCGTTTTACTTACAGTGGTAAATTCCACCGTTCATATTACGATTTTTCTCACAGTACTAAATAAATACGTTTTTTCTCACAGTCAAGTAACTTTGATACCTCCTTCGAAACCATTATCGAACTTAATGTGGATACACCAGGAAACTGGTACTCTTATTTATTTGGTTATCTTATCGTCCAGTTAGATATGACTAGGATGATATAATACTCTGGTTCTAAGTTCCATTGCACCATTTAGCTTACTAGTATTATAAGGGTTGCCTCGACCCCCAAGGATTGTTGAAGATTACACAAGTTACAAATAATATTTCTTAAATTATTTTGTGATAGCTATTTCATATACTCGAGCACTTGGGTTTTAATTCTATGGGTTTTTTTATTAAAAAAACCTTAAGTTTAACATATATATAAATTTCTTGATTATGGGTTTCTTTTTATATGGATATCTCCCCATAACGTTTGCCCCTTCTTGATATTTTACTTCCCATGCACATTTTGTTGTTTGTAAAGTTTTCTTGACATTGTTTTGAGATATCTTTGAGATTATGCTCTATAATTTTATATATTAACCCTAATGTTACATCATAATAGAACGATAGTTAGAAACCATTTATTTATAGTTCATGTATGTAACTATTTTCATTCGAACTCATTATTTAAATTATATGTAAATTATATGTAGCTAATAGAAGCATCTTCTTGTTATATTAACAAGAATATATATTTATATAAAGATATGTGGTGCTTAAATAAAATCCTATGTTTTTTTCTGCAATATTCCTATAGATATATAAATAGAAATCTATGGGCTATGATTTAAATATTTTTTTTTCTATATAAATAGAAATCTATAAGCTATGATTTAAATCTTCTTCTTTTTTTAAATCTTTTTTTTCTTTATGTGATAGAAAATATAATTTCTTCCAAGATAGATAGAATTACTATATAAAAAAGATAGTTTCTTTAAGGATATGTATAGATCTCTTCTTATTAAAAATAATTCTAATAAAATAAAAAATGTATAATTATTTCTTTTCTTAGTATCACTAATTCCATTAAAATTAGAATTATATAAGTACTTTAGTTCTTGCTGCAAATAATTCTAGTAACTTCATAAATATATAAATGATTTTCTTCTTAGTGTGATTAGTTTCATTATCAAAATACTTTCACATTTAATATCTATTATAAATATTTATCCTTCTATAATGAGAAAAATAAGTATAAATTAAATGAACATATATGATCGTGCTTCAAGATGCAAGGAACAATATGAGTAGAAAATCTAGTTCCTCTCGACCATATACCAATACAACTAAGATTACTTGTTTCGGTCACCCTCGAGGGACTGAAAATTACATAACCTCTTTTAGAAATCTCATAGTTTGACTCTTTGTCAAAACCATAAAACTCAAGTTCATCTCATAAGTAATCAACAAAGTCTTGTCTCATCTATATTTTTTTTTTCTTGTGTTACCAAGAAGAAAAAATAGCTTTCCTAGGCCTTTTTTCCAAGTTTGCCTCATCCCTAACCCTAGGTAAACTTTTTGGCCTAACTTTGTGCTAGCATGTTCCCTCACATCCCACATATTTGGGAGTAGGTTTACACTTGTACTCATAGACAATATTTACTCTTGTGGATTTTATCCCTTTTGACTCTCCCATGGAATAATGATTTACCCTTTGTAACTAGATTCTCTAATCAATTTGTCTTTAGTAAAATAAAATAAATTAAAAATAATATTTACAAAAATATTGTTCATCATCAATGTTTATGATGATATAATTTTAGCATAAGTCGTTTTCAAAAAAAAAATGTTTCTCAACATTAAGCATCAAAATTAAAATATTCAAATGTTTATAAATGGAGGGACATTACATCCTCACCCCTTGAACTGAACTTCGTTGTTAGTGTTCTAATCTGCGAAACTTAGATCCGGAATAGGAATGGATAATCTTTTCTCATGGCTTCTTACATTTCCTAATTAATTTACTAAGGAATGAAGTGCCTCTATTGTACTTTAACTTGAGAGATGGATCTGTTTTGTAGCATAGTTTCCTTATTGTCGAGAATGCATAGTGGTTCCACCTGGAATTCTCCTTCTAGTTCTACCTGAATCACATTCCAATATATTGTAATGACCCCTCTGTTATGACAACGAACAACGATATACAAAGGGTAAATTTTTTTTTTCATTAAGGAAATTAACATCATCACATAAACCATAACAACACACAACAAAACTACAGCATAACTAAAAGCATTACTAGTGACACATCATCAAAATAAATAATGACTCAAGCCAACACATTAATATATATAACAGTGACACAAGTTCACCGTACAAACATAAAAAGAGACGCAATTCCACATATCTCAATCAATTGAAGCACATATAGGAAATGTAAAACCAGACTCTGAATATAAATCAACTATCTTCCCAACCTATCCTGCATGGTTAGGAACTCCAGGAAACATAAGAAACACTCAAGCCCAAGACTTATCTGATTAATTTTGACCAATTAAGGTCTCAGGGTTGGCGACTATTTTGAGGAACAAGGAGATGTCTAATTCCCACTAATCCAATTAAGCCAAAAGCAACTAGATCAATCAATCAACCTAATCATCAATTATTCATGGCACAAGGTTCAACAACAACGTATCAATTATACATCAACATCTGTTTCAATGACACAAGAGTAAACAATTATAAAACAAGGACAAATCCACATAATTATTAATGCATGAGTAATCATCGACTTTATTTTCAACGTGCAAAGGTAATCATCAATTCTATCTACATGGCGCAAGAATTCTAATTACAAAACCAATCATAAATCATATTAAGTTCCTGGCACAAGAGACTATAAGTGCTCTATCAATCATACCACATCATGTTTTAAGCACAAGTGAAATCAACCCCGTTTTTTATAAGGCACAAGAGATTATAATTTCTTAATCAAATATATAACAAAAATATTTTAATGGTGCACAAGATATTCTACCAAACTTCATCATTGTTAAGCCACAAGATATGTAAGAGAGAAGAAACATAGTTCATAAAGATAAAAATTGAAAAGCGCAAAACAATCTTAATATCACGTAGCATAACTAAACATCCCATTTTAAAGGGCATCTTCCAGGAGTATGTACTTATGAGATAACATTACATGATCCTCAAGGGAACCATAAGAAGGTCAATCTTCTTAAACAATCCATGAATTTAACACCTCCCTTACATTAGGTATACACAAAAATCATTTATGAAAACCATTAATTTAATTTATCAATCATCCATAAACAAGTGTAACTAAGTATAAGCATAAGACATTGAGGAATTATAAAATCTTGTCAGACAGTTGTCTTAGGTTGATGCAAAGTTGGTATTGATTGTTGGTTGTCATTTATGTCAACCATTGGAGAGTGATATTGTATATTGATGTCAACCCTTAGTGATTGATGTCAACCCTTGGAGAAATTTTGGTAGTGAATTTCGGTAGCACAAAGTTTTGGTTCATGGAACCAAGTTTGTTTTATGTATAAAGGTATGAGTTTTAATATATTTGAAGGTAATACTATTCTATATGGATAGTACATGTCATGACATTTCTGGTGGTATGAGGAATGTCACACAACTCCTCAAGGTTAGAGAGTTATGGCCATGTGAAGTTGGAGAACCCTCATGAGTCATCTAGAAGCCCCAAAAAGTCAAAGTAGTCAAAGTGTTTGCAAAGAAGAAATTATTTAAATAATAAATGTAATGGAGAAATTACTAAGTAGACAAGTGTTTAGAAGTCGGTTATGTTGAAATTACTAAGACAACTGAGAGGGGGGAGTGAATTAGTTGTTATTGTTCTTTAAACAATCTTAAGTCTATTAAAACATTCTTAATATTTCTTCAAGTGATCATCAATATTATACAACATATGGACAACATAAATAATGAGCATCAGTCACACATAAGATATACATAGAGACAGATTTTCACGAGGAAACCCATAAAGGGAGAAAACCTCTTCTTCATCGAAATGATAGGCAGTCTTTTAATCTCTGTACATCATCTATAATTGAGTTCCAACTCAATGTGAGGCTACTACCTCTGTTTTACAAGCTCCAACTTGTTTGAGAGCACCAAATCTCTGGTTTCTCTAGCACCCACTACAAGGAAGCACAAACTCCCTGAGCATTCCAGCACCGACTGGATGGAGGCACCTACTTCCACTTATACAAGAACCAACTTGTTTGAGAGCACCAACTCTCTGTTTTATCTAGCACCTAATAGAAGGAAGCACCAACTCCCTGAGTGCTCCAGCACCAACTGGATGGAAGCACCAACTTCCAGTTACATAGGCTCCAACCTGTATAACAGAGAACACTTGTTCTCCCTTGCACCACCCTACCACCCTGGTTTCTCTAGCTACAACCAGATGGAAGCTACAACTCCCTGTGTTCAAGCACCCACTTGAACCTCTGAGGACAACAGTCCTCCCTAGCACCTCCCAACCACCCTGAAATATAAATAAATGATTGAATAACCAACAACACAAATAAATCAATTTTTACCACTTCTTATGTGCTCTATAAATTTGTTCTGCTTCTAACTATTCTGCAATTCTTCTCTTCCTCTATCTATTCTACAATTCTACTCTACCTCAAGTTGTTCTGCAATTCTTCTCTTCCTCTGTCTGTTTTGCAATTCTGCTCTGCTTCAAGTTGTTTTTCAGTTTTTCTCTTGCTTATGTCTATTCCTCATTTGTTACTCATATCTGAGTTTTATCTCACACAGTCCATACTATTGGTCTCACACTGCGCATACTGTAATTTTCCCTTTCTTACAGTTCAACTCATTTTTCATTCAGAACGACCAACCACACACAGTCACTGCATGTTTCTTTTATGCACTACAACCCCTTCAGTTACTCCTCAAAACCCTAGAACAACGCTTCAGCAACTGAAATGCCAACCATCCAAGAACCATGATTCGGTTCTGCTAACTAAATCATAACTGAACAATTAGTCATGAAGATCAACAATAGCCCTTCGACTAAATGCTCAAATAACCAGCACCATTGGATTAAATCTGCAGGGTCTTGCGTTTATTTCTCCATTTCGCATTTCGACATTTCGGCATTCCTGTGGTGAAGTGTTTCGACACTCCAACTCTCGGTATCCGAAACCTACACCAAAAGGTGTTTTTTGCATTTCGGCATTTCGGCATTCTGGCATTCCTGTGGTAAAGTGTTTCGACACTCCAACTCCCGATATCCGAAATCTACACCAAAAGGTGTTTTTCGCATTTCAGTATTTCGGTATTCCGGCATTCCTATGGTGAAGTGTCTCGACACTCTAATTTGCGGTATCCGAAACCTAAACCAAAAGGTGTTTTTCATATTTCAGCATTCCGAAACTTCGAGACTCCTATGATGAAGAGTATCAACTCTTAACTCCTCCAACTCCTGATATCTGAAACTCCGAAATGGAGTCAGATCAATGGTCTGGTATTTCGGCGTTTCGCATTTCGCAACTTCGGGACTCCTGTGATGAAGAGAATCGACTCTTGACTCCTCCAACTCCCAGTATTCGAAACTCTGAAATGGAGTTAGATCAATGGTCTGGTATTTTGACGTTTCGCATTTCGCAACTTCGGGACTCCTGTGATGAAGAGTCTCGAGTCTTGACTCCTCCAACTTCCGGTATCCAAAACTCTGAAATAGAGTTTAGCTTCTGATCTTGCCATGCGATCATCATTGTGTTGTTGGTCGTGATCTTTGCCATCAATGACAAACACGCATACTCTGCCTCTGTCTGAAAACATGCCAACAATCTCCCCCTTTGGTATTGATGGAAACCCCTTGAAGAACATCCAATTATACCACTGTAGCATCTTTGAAATTACCACACTTTCTCCCCCTTTGACATCAATGTCAAAGAAGAGACACGCTCCCCCTGAGATGTTGCAGTACATACTCCCCCTATCAACTATGAGCAGTTTAGAAATACAGCAAATACTCAATAAGTACTCTCCCTAACCAGGTGAACAAATTAGATGAAATAAGTTATAACCCCCAACTTTTGATGAAGATATCCAAAAGGGGTCACTGCTAACGACTTAGTAAAGATATCATATATTTGTTCTATGGAAGGAATATAATTCAGCTGAACAATTATGTTCGTAACTTGTTCTCTGAGAAAATGGTATTTTATTGGTATGTGCCTAGATTTTGAATGAAGTACAATATTCTTAGAGAGACTGATGGAACTGGTGTTATCACAGTGAAGTGGAATGAGATCAGTGTAAGTTACCTTCAAATCTGCAAGAGTTTGTATCATCCATAAAATATGAGTGCAGCAAGTAGCAGCATCAATGTACTATGCTTCTGTAGTTGATAAGGAAATGGATCCTTTCTTTTTACTAAGCCATGCTACTAATGAGTCACCCAGGAAGAATGCTCCTCCACTGGTGCTTTTTCTCTCATCAACACAGTTTGCCCAATCTGCATTTGAATAAGTAGTTAACTGAAAATTCTGATTTCTGGGATACCACAGACGATAATTCATTGTTCCCTTCAAGTATTTGAATATCCTTGTGACAACTACCAAGTGACTATGTTTAGGAGCTGACTAATAACAACCTACCATTCAACAGCTTGCATTATATCAGGATGGGATGTTGTGATGTACAAAAGATTGCCTATTATTGATCAGTGTGTCCTTTGATCAACATTCGGTGACATATCATCTTTACTGAGATTGCAACCAACCACCATAGGTGTACTAACAGGAGAGGAATCCTCCATCTGAAATTTCTTCAACATCTCTTTCAAATATTTTTCTTGAGATATAAAAATTCCTGCAGAACTTTGTTTTACTTGTAAGCCAAGAAAATATGACAGTTCTCCTATCAAGGACATATCAAACTCTGTTTGCATACAGTTAGCAAACCACTGGATAGATGATTCATTAGTACAACCAAAAATAATATCATCTACATAAACCAAAACAACTAGTAAATTATCACCTTCAGACTTAATGTAGAGATTGTTGTCAACATTACCTTTCTTGAACCCTTTGTCTTGTAAAAGCTTGTCTAGTCTATAATACCAAACTCATGGTGCTTGTTTCAGTCCATATAAGGCCTTCTTCATCTTGCATACATAATTAGGATTATCTGTCAATGAGAATCCTTCAGGTTGCTCCATATATACTTCTTCCTTTAGATCTCCATTAGAAAAAGCTGACTTAACATCCATCTGATACACTTTAAAGTTCTTATGGCATGAATATGCAAGGAACATTATGATGGCCTCCAATCTTTCCACTGGTGCAAAAGTTTCATCAAAGTCCTAACCTTCAACTTGCGCATACCCTTTATAGACCAATCTGGCTTTATTTCTAACAACTTGTCATTTTTCATTCATTTTATTTTTGAACACCCATTTGGAACCTATTACATTCTTATCTTCAGGTCTATGGACGAGCTCCCAAGTATTGCTATTCTCAATCTGATCAAGCTCTTCATTCATTGCTCTAATCCAATCATCATGCTGGCTGGCTTCATCAAAAAATTTAGGTTCGATCATAGATAAAAAAAAGAAACATGAGATTGTTCTAAGTCTTTAATCAATTTCCTTCTTGTCTAAACTCCTTTATTTATATCTCCAATTATCTGATTTTCAGGATGACTCTTTCTAACAATTCTGAGAGGTGATTTTTCTTCTTTCTGCTAATTTGTGTCAGTCGGAGTATTTGTATCTTCATCTGATTCAGATTTTTCTCTTTCTGATTCTTGCACCTGTTCATCTTCGTATTAAACTATATCTTTTGTGCTTGGATCAACACTGCTTACATTTCTAACTGGGATTTCTTCATCAACTTTTATGTCTATACAATCAACCAGTTTATCCAGTCTCTTATTGTAACATATGTACCCTTTACTATTTGTAGCATAACCCAAGAATATACCTTCATCGGCCATGTCATCATATTTGTCAATATTTTCATCATTGTTCTTGATATAACATTTACTCCCAAAGACCTTAAAATGCTTGACTGAAGCAGGTCTTCCAAACCATAGTTCATAAGGAGTCTTGTCACTGTGTGGTCTAAGATGTGATTTGTTAAGGATATGAACAGCTGTATGAATTGCTTCTACCCAATATGTCTGAGGTATGTTCCTTTCATTCATCATTGATCTTGCCATTTGTTGTACTGATCTATTCTGCCTCTCAACAACTCCATTTTGTTGTGGAGTTCTTGGAATAGTGTATTCTCATTGGATCCCATGTTTATCATAGAACTCTTTGAAGTCCCATGAACTAAAATATTTTCCTCTATCAGACCTTACTGCCTTCAATCTTTTTCTTGTTTGATTCTCAGTCAGAGAATTAAACACTTTGAATTTTTCAAATGCTTCAGATTTTTCCTTCAAAAAGGCAACCCACGTTAGTCTAGAATAATCATCAATAATCAACATAAAATAGTTTTCTTTTCCTATACCTTCTTTTCTTGATGGTCCACATAAATCCATATGTACTAATTGCAGAGGTTTTTCTGTTGAAGGAAAGTTTTTAGATTTGAACTGAGTGCGAGTAAGCTTTCCTATCTAGGAAGGTTTACAAACAGAGTCGTATGGCTTTGATATATTCGGAAGATCTTTTACTTCCCCATTGTTTCTGAGCTTGATTATATGATCAAAATTTAGGTTTCCAAGTCTCCTATGCCACAACCAACTTTCATCATATTTTCTTAAGCGACATTCTTCTTTTTCTTCATTTAACACATAGACATTGTTTTATGTTCTTATCCCTTTTGCAACCAGTTGTCCTAAACTCAAAGACTTTATTTTATAGTCTTTAGAAGTAAAAACAACTTCACATCCTTTGTCACAAACTTGACTGACACTTAGTAGATTATGTTTTAGACCATCTGCAAACAACACATCTTGAGATTTTCCTTTGTCGTTACTCAAGCTTACCATTCCTTTACCTTTTTTTTTTCCTGGTGCATCATTTCTGAAAGTTACATTCCCTGATTTTATTTCACTTAGAGTTAGAAACTTACTTCTGTCTCCAGACATATGTTTGGAACATCCATTGTCAATATACCAGGGATTCTTTTGTCTTTGGGCTGATAACACTAGTCCACACTTGTCATCTACTTTCTTCTTCCAAACCTTGACATTTTCAGCAGTGGGGATCAAATCTGGCTTGTAATTCCTTAAGCAACAATCTGCAGCTTTATGTCCATAGTTATGACAGATGTAACATTCTGGTTCACTAAATAGAAGATCATAGCGATTATTATGCTCATAACTATTGTTATGTTTAACCTGCGTCATTTTCCTAGCCATCACATGATTTATAGTCTGAGGTTGTTTTTTCTTGGTTGTCTCGATCTTTGTCATGGAATATGGTTATTCGTTGAATATCTTGATTGTTCATATCTAAATCTTAAAGAACATTTTTATAGCTTTGTGACCAAAATTAGAGCAGAAAAAACAATAACCATAGAAAAAACCTTTGTACCTTGAAAAAGTATGTCTTTTTTGAGGAGGTTGATTTCTTTCACGCTGATAATCTCTCTGATCTACAGATTTGGTTTTGGTACTTTTTATTTCATTCCTTCTTGGTGGTTGATTTTCTTTCTTTATTTTTGCAGAGTGATTGTTGTCAATGTTTGAGGATTTGACAAACTTGATAGGTTCTGTATTACTTGGATGATCACTACTTGATTCTTCTTCATACCACAATCCATCTTTCAACTTTGGGTTTCTTTGCTGATTTAGAATGGAGGTTAATCCTTCTGAGGATTTAATACTTGGCAGATTTTGGTGATACAATCCCTTAAACTTCTCCATTTCTTTTCTGGCTTTTACTATCTCTTCTTCTACAGCTTCACACCTCGCTTTCTTCTCTGACAACTGTTGTTTCAGTATATCTTCTATTTTCTTTGCCTCTTCTAACTCCACTTTTAGTAGAGAAAAATTTTCATCATGTTTTTCACCATTCATTTCAAACTGCTTCAACAACTATTTTTGTTTTCTCTTCTTACATATGAGTCTATCAATTTCTTCCAAAGAATTGATTAATTCACCTTCCATATACACTACATCTTCTTCATCATCCATTTCACCTCCTGTGTGTTCATCATCAAAATCTCCCATAGCCATAAGCATAAAATCATTCACTTTGTCTTCACATGATTAATCACTATCTATGTCTTCTGAGGAATTGTCATTATTTGCACACAAACTTTTCTTCTTACTATATTTCTTGAATTTGTACTTCTTTTCATCATCATAGTTCTGGTCCTTTTTATAATGGGGACACTTAGATGAAAAATGACCTATCTTACCATAGTTAAAACATTTGAAGGGAATCTTGCATTGATATTTACCTGATCCTTTCTTTAACCTTCTCACAAATTTTGCCTCAATATCATCTAAATCTGAATCAATATTCGTGTTTGCTTTAAAAGATGCTTCTCTAGTAATGGATTTATCTTTGTTGATTCTCATTTCATATACAGTTAAAGATCCTAGGAGTTGATCAATGGATAGAGTTTTAAGACCATCTAGTTATTCTATTGCAAAGACTTTTGGATTAAATTTATCAAGCAAAGATCTTAAAATCTTTTGAACTAAAATTGATTCTTCAAACTTCTCACCAAGACCCTTCATGGCATTCACAAGTTCTTCAACTCATAAAAAATACTTTCTAACTGTTTCATCTTCATTCATATTTAGTTGTTCAAACTTCAACCTAAATGTTTGAAGTTTGGCATCTTTTACTTTCTCATTTCCTTCATAGCTACTAATAAGTTTGTCCCACATTTCTTTGGTAGTTTGAATATGCATCACCTTTACAAACTCGGTTTCTGCAAGTCCATTCAAGATAGCATTCATTCCCTTATCATTAAATCTAAATTCTAATTTATCATCCTTGGAAGCTAGCACAACAGGATTTATGTATCCAGTCTCTACTACATCCCAAACATCAACACCTAAGAACATTAGGTATGTTCTCATTCTAACCTTCCAAAAGGAAAAATTTGTTCCATCAAACAGAGGAGGCTTACTGGTTGAAGTCCCTTCATGACTTTTCATGTTTAATCTTACATATCTACCTTAAATAAAAGTAACCCGCTCTGATACCAATTGTTGAAACTACTAAGACAACTGAGAGGGGGGGGGCGGGGGTGAATCAGTTGTTATTGTGCTTTAAACAATATTAAGTCTATTAAAAAATTCTTAATCTTTCTTCAATTGATCATCAATATTATACAACATATGGAAAACATAAATAATGAGCATCAGTCACACATAAGATATACACAGAGATAGATTTTCACGAGGAAACCCATAAAGGGAGAAAACCTCTTCTTCTTTGAAATGATAGGTAGTCTTTTAAGTTCTGTACATCATTTATAATTGAGTACCAACTCAATGTGAGGCTACTACCTCTGTTTTACAAGCTCCAACTTGTTTGAGAGCACCAACTCTCTAGTTTTTCTAGCACCCACTAGAAGGAAGCACCAACTCCTTGAGTGTTCCAGCACTGATTGGATGGAAGCACCTACTTCCACTTATACAAGAACCAACTTGTTTGAGAGCACCACCTCTCTATTTTCTCTAGCACCCACTAGAAGGAAGCACCAACTCCCTGAGTGCTCCAGCACCAACTGGATGGAAGCGCCAACTTTTAGTTACACAGGCTCCAACCTGTATAACAGAGATTACTTGTTCTCCCTTACACCACCCTACCACCCTCGTTTCTCTGGCTGCAACCAGATGGAAACTACAACTCCCTGTGTTCAAGCACCCACTTGAACCTCTAAGGACAACAGTTCTCCCTAGCACCTCCCAACCACCCTGAAATATGAATAAATGATTGAATAACCAACAACAAAGATAAATCGATTTTTACCACTTCTTCTATGTTCTGTAAATCTGGTCTGCTTCTAATTGTTCTGCAATTCTTCTCTTCCTTTGTCTCTTTTTCAATTCTTCTCTGCTTCAAGTTTTTCTACAATTCTTCTCTTTCTCTGTCTATTTTGCAATTCTGCTCTGCTTCAAGATGTTCTGCAATTCTGCTCTTGCTTCTATCTATTTCTCATCTGTTACTCATCTCTGAGTTTTATCTCACACTGCGCATATTGTAATTTTCCCTTTCTTACATTTCAACTCATTTTTCATTCAAAACGACCAACCACACATAGTCACTGCATGTTTCTTTTATGCACTACAACCCCTTCGGTTATTCCTCAAAACCCTAGAACATCGCTTCAGCAACTCAAATGCCAATCGTCTAAGAACCATGATTCAGTTCTACTAACTGAATTGTAACTGAACAATTAATCATGAATATCAACAATAGCCCTTCGATCAAATGCTCAAATAACCAACACCGTTGGATTAAATCCTCAGGGTCTTGCATTTATTTCGCCATTTCTCATTTCGGCATTTTGACATTCCTATGGTGAACTGTTTCGACACACAAACTCTCAGTATCTGAAACCTACACCAAAAGGTGTTTTTTGCATTTCGGCGTTTCGGCATTCTGGCATTCCTGTGGTGAAGTGTTTCGACACTCCAACTCCCGGTATCTGAAACCTGCACCAAAATTTGTTTTTCGCATTTTGGCATTTCGGCATTTCGGTATTCCGACATTCCTGTGGTGAAGTGTTTCAACACTCCAACTCCCGGTATCTGAAACCTACACCAAAAGATGTTTTTCATATTTCGGCATTCTAGAACTTCGGGACTCCTATGATGAAGAGTCTCGACTCTTGACTCCTCTAACTCCCGGTATCCGAAACTCCGAAATGGAGTCATATCAATGGTCCGGTATTTGGTTTTTCACATTTCGCAACTTCGGGACTCCTGTGATGAAGAGTCTCAACTCTTGACTCCTCCAACTTCTGGTATCCGAAACTCCTAAATGGAGTCAAATCAATAGTCTAGTATTTCGGCGTTTCACATTTCGTAACTCCGGGACTCCTGGTATCCAAAACTCCGAAATAGAGTTTAGCTTATGATACCCGAAATGAAGTTTATCTTTTGATATTTCTATGCAATCATCGTTGTGTTGCTGGTCATGATATTTGTCATCAATGAAAAACACACATACTCTGCCTCTGTCTGAAAACATGTCAACAGGTTAACCATAAAATAAGGAAAGTGGGTTAAGATGGTTAAAAGTTAACACCTTGAGGAAGCTACATGAAAGTATAAATAAGAGGCAAGGCTCTCTCATTTTAATCACACTTGATCATATTGAATATATACAAGTGACTGAGATAACCAAACGATATCTAAGCCAAATTTAAGAGGGAAGGTGAAGTAAATAAGGCCAAAATTGAAGGGAGGATAAATTCTTTTGATGATGTTTTCTAAGTTATGTTATTTACATGCCATCTCACCATTTTCACAATACATTTTTTTTTAGAATGATTTACACCATGAAATTGGGAGGCCATTGAGGAAACATATCCAAGTAGTTTTGGTACAAATTTCATCTTGTGGGTTTTTGTATGTTTGGAGTTACACTCCGTGGAAAATAGGGTTTGTGGCTAGTCCTTAAACTAGTCTAAAACAAGTGTTTTGGGTAAAAACGTCACAACTTCTTCATAAAAGATCCAAATTCAGTAAGACAAAATGTGTTGGTTAGATTACAGTCTTTAGTATTTTTTGTTCGATGTTCATATCCATACAACAAATATTCTATGTGGGGCATGCTCTACACGTTTTCTCTCTAGAATAAGCCAGAATTCAAGAAGGTATGTCATTTTTCCTATAACTCCTTTTCTTAGAGGTTCCAAGTAGTGACACGTGGAGGAATTGCATAAAACACATGGAAGAAAATTTTGTACTATTTTTAGATATTTATTCATTACAGGTACATAGTTATGATTATTTCAAGTTAGGGTTGTTGACTAATCCAAAACTAGTCATGTGATACTAAAGTAAAGTTTGATGAAAATGCTAGTCTTTTATTGTTAAAGTTAAGAAAGGTTTGCAGGTATGTGATCATATACACGAGGTCTATTACATAGTTACAAGTCATATTTGGATGATGAAATTGATGAGGGATTTTGGTTGAGGTACATGTTGGGTACATGGTTGAGACAAGTAGTTGATGATTTGGCACATGCATAAGGTGTATAGTTGATGATGTTGGTATATCTTGATGAGTCATAGTTGATGAGTAGTTGATACATGATTGGTACATACTTGGTACATGGTTTGAGGCACTTGTTAGTAGTATTGTTGACACATGGTTTATGGATGATGTATCATACCTGTATTGGTATATTATTAGAAGCACATATTGATCTTGGTGAAGATTATGAGTTGTTGTGTTATGCTTGGTTGATGCACATCTTTGAGAGTTGTCTTGGTGATTGATATTGGTGAGTAGATATGATTTGATTGATAAGAGACAGGTTGTTGTGACAGGTTATTCGTACATCTTTGGTGCATGGTTGATGCACTCATTGAGGTATAGGTTGGTGCATGGTTGATGCACTTGTATATGGTATAGGTTGATTACAAGTTGTTTGGTACAGGTTGGTGCATGGTTGATGCACTTGTTTATGGTACAGGTTGAGGTACACATTGATGCATGGTTGATGCATGGTTCAGGTTATTGGTATAGGTTGTTTGGTGCAGGTTGATTGGTACACGTTTACAACAATATATCTCATAGTGATAGTGTGACAGTGGTTCCATCATTCTACTTCTATGTCAGGGCGGTTGGACGGGACAAGGACGGGTGGTTTTAGACACCTTCCAGTTGTATACGAAGAACATATGGGGTTGTAGCCTCCTTATGGTTGTAGCCATAGAATTGGGAAGTTGGAACTTCCCTCAGGTTGTAGCCTGGAAACTAGGGGCTTGTAGCCTCCTTCTGGTTGTAGCTATAGAAGTGAGGAGTTGGAGCTTCCCTTAGGTTGTAGCCTAAGAAACTAGGGGGTTGTAGCCTCCTTTCAGTTGTAGCTGAAAAATAGAGGAATTTGGTGCTTCCAATGAATGCAATTCTTAAATACATATAAGAAAAAGAATTATGTGGTTTTCTCCCGCTTTGGGTTTCCACGTAAAACACTGGTGTACTGTGTATGTGTGTGATTGCTCATTTCTTCATTGTTTATTTACTCTCCAAATATTTGATGATAATGTTACATTGATATAACACTTTCATTTTATGGTG
The DNA here is from genome assembly GCA_000966675.3 of Picea glauca. Classification (NCBI taxonomy): domain Eukaryota; kingdom Viridiplantae; phylum Streptophyta; class Pinopsida; order Pinales; family Pinaceae; genus Picea; species Picea glauca. The sequence continues at coordinate 255,115 of JZKD02S1765596.1, read as the reverse complement.
AAAAAGGATTAAATTGCTCTATTACTAATTCATCCCCCCTCTCATCCCCCCTCTCAGTAATCGAATATAGGCAAGCATAAGCAAGAGTCTTGTGTTAAGTAGAGATATAAAGCATCAGTCCTTAGATCTAGCCTAATTTAAGTTCATTATGTCAAGCCTCAATTAAAAAATGCATCAAGATACTCTAACAAGTACCATATTTAAGTAGCGCAATAAAAAATCCTTAAAAATACTTAAATTACAAGAAACACATTAAGACTTCCTTGCCCAAATACATCCACTCAAGGTATCGTAAGGAGGTTAATAATAAAATGAATAAAATTTATCGCTTGTATATCTATGGATTTAATTAAGAGGAACTCGCCTTATGCATCTGAATACGAGGTCTTCAATTAACAACTTAAAATATAAAAGCATAGAGATCCAAAGGAGGAAAAAGAGGGGTACAATCTTCTTTAAACAAGAAAAAGAAGGGTACAGTCCTTTTAAATAGATAAAATTTCCTAGTATATCAATAGGGTTTTCTCTTTTGCGAGAGATAGAAGGTATCTATTGCCTTTGATTTTACTCAAAAACCGACAGTAAAGGAAACCGATACTACAATAGATAAATAAGTCTAGAAGGTATTTATTCCAAAATGGAATTTACACCAGCCAGTTGCAGAGGTTTTGTGAGGGTTTTAGGTGACTGCATAAGCTTATCACACACTCAGTCATTAAGTACGAGAGTGGAAACTACAAACGATCATAGTAAGGAAAGGTAAGTAAACTTGCAGGGTTTCTCTTGACAATTCGTTGAGGTTCTAAAAGAGAAAACAAATGCAGAGAAATAAAGTGAAATCACATGGGTTTCTCCTGGAAATTCATTGAGGTTATAAAAGATAAAAAAATGTCAAGAAAGCAAGTGAACTTGCAGGGTTTATCCTGGAAATTAGTTGAGGTTATAAAAGATAAAAAAATGCAGATAAAGAAAGTGAACTCGCATGGTTTCTTCTGGAAATTCGTTGAGGTTATAAAAGAGAAAAAAAAACACAGAGAAAGCAAGTGAATTAAAAAGGTTTCTCTTAGAAATTCGTTGATGTTATAAAAGAGAAAAAACACTGAGAAATAAAGAAAACTCACAGGGCTTCTCCTGGAAATTCACTAAGGTTGTAAAAGAGAAAAAACACAAAGAAAGCAGGTGAACTCGTAGGGTTTCTCCTCGCAATTCATTGAGGTTATAAAAGAGAGAAAAAAAATGTAGAGAAAGCAAGTGAACTCATAGGGTTTCTCTCGTCAATTCGCTAAGGTTATAAAAGAGAAAAAAATGTAGAGAAAGAAACGGTTTAACAATAAGGTAAAGTTTGAATGCTGAGAGGCATCCTGTTGCAGCGACCAAGATCTTGCAACCATTTATATATATTTTTTTTTAAATTTAAAAAAATCTGACCTCTATTACTCAATGCACAAGGAAATGAATCAATGAATCGGATCCAGACAAATGGTAATGGTTAACCTGGAAAACAGTGAATCATATATGACATTGATGGATTTTTAACAACGTGGAAGGACAATAACAATGAGTTCTACACAGAACGCTCAAAAAATTTCATGGCAGCAATTAAAAATTCTACCTCTAAGTTACATGCTACCCATCGAGAGATTGTAATTTCGATCTTAAAAATTTCAACATAGTTACACACCCAAATTTTGATTATACAATTTCTCTTTTCATGTCTGATAAATCCCTCACGGATTTGGTATATACAATTCAAGATTCAACACAATATACAAAAAATTATAAAGACTTAATTATACAATAAACCAATGAAATTACAATTCTCTAAAATATCGTAAGTGATGACTCGACGTGGAGATGTTCCTCAACAATTGGCGATCCGGACATCCTCCCACTCGCTAACCTTATACCCATCACCGGTATCTCCTAGCCAATGCAAGGGGTACTCTTCTTCCCCCTCTAGCTCCGAGTTCACACACCATGAACATGCCAACCATGCACACGCACAACCATAAATCCTCTAGCTCCCAGTTCGCCTCGCAAGGTAGAGCCACCACTCTCTCTCAATATGGGTATCCCAACTCTCACAAGAAAAACGAGTCAAAATTTCTACAACATAACCTTTCCCAGAACCAATGTCATACATTCCTCCTCTCAACAATTTATTTTATAGGATTTTCTTAATGACAACTTGTCATTTGCACATTTAATTTGTTTTTTTTTAATTTAATTGGGAATTATTCCCCCCATACACTTGTCACCCATTTCCTTGGTTGCACCAATAAATCCAAAATTTAATTAAATTAAAAGTCCATTTTCTCACCCATCACAAAAGTGCTCCTAAAATCACTCCTAGTTGTCCCTTTATTGCCTTTATTTCCCCTTTAATGACTAGCACCTTTCTAAAACTGTGTTGAGTTAAAATATGAATGTTCTCTAGTTATACTAGACTCTAGATACCTTTCTATGCTTATTCATATTTTATGCTTTATTTGTTTCTCATTTTAAATTCTAATTTGGTATTTACTTGGACAAGTGTATTAGTCACTCCTTTGGATTTATTTTTATTTTCATTGATTCCTAATTTGATTTATTTGATTCCCTCATTATTTAATTTAAAATTTTAGTTTTTAGTCTTCTCACTCACTTAGACTTAGGCTTAGTTAAATATTTATTTGCAAACGCCAAGACCCTTAGGGATTATGCTTAATAAATTCATTATTTAGTTAATTAATTAATCAATTAATTAATTCGGAAAGTGCTCAATATTTTATAAGGTTTAACATTCATTCAAGTTTTTTAGGCCACCTAGATTCATTGACTCATTTTTTTTTATAAATTCTACGACGTGCCCTTCAAGACGCACGTAGTGCTCCAAGGGTGCCACCTGCATTTGATTCACATTTTAATTATGCGACGCTCCCTTCAAGATGCACTACATGCTCCAAGGGTGCCACTCGCATTTGTGTGGTTTTGGTAGTTTTCCAACCCTTGGAGTCAATACTCCATTCAGGAAACCTTGTGAGAGACTAAGGGCCTCTAAGGAATAACGACCCTGTCTTATTGTGTTCCCCTTAGAATATTCATGAGTGACTGTCTTATTCTTCCCTCATGGCATCGTGGATCTCTCGAACTAGGTAATCATTAACCTAAAATTTGATCCACGATGGGAGTGATAGTAGGTTGTGACAGGGATGTTGCCACACCTCTCCCTCAATATCTGGTTATTGTGCATGGCCCCTTTACTCCTTATGTGAGTCATATTAGAAAGCTATCGTCATCATGCATCCATCAACAAAACATTGTCAATGATCCATAAACAACATCATAATATATGTCACATATGCATAAATAAAATACTCAAACCAATACAATCCACTCCCTGACTCGATCATGATTCCAAGGAGAGCCATTGATGCCATTAGCATCCTCAATCTGTCAAGTGTCTTGTACACTCAGGAGAAAATTGTCAATATCATCTATCAATACATAGATATCAAATAACATAACATCATTATCCATCAACATCATCATAAGAATCCATAAGCGAATAGGAAACCATATACTAAAACTAGATCACTTGCACACAAGTGTCCTGAAATAATAAGTCAATACATGTGCTCGCAAGAGTGGGATGTTATATACAATATGAGTTACATCATGACACATATTTTTTTAACAATGAAACATGAAATACATTATTTACTTTTAAATTGGCTAGTAGTGCAAGTTGATAGGCCACTAGTCCCAATCTAGAAAACACTTCAAATGGCCCACAATACCATGGTGACAACTTGGTATTCTTTTCCAATTTGAATGAACTATTTATGGGTTTGAATTTTAGATAAACATGGTCTCCTAAATTGAACTTTGTATGTGTTCTTTTCAGATTTGCAAAAAAAATTGCATGTCTTGTGCACTTTTCAAATTCTTGTTTTTTTTTTGAACAATTGTTTACATTTATTTTATCATATCTCGATGAAAAATAATTATGTAAATTGAGTTGTCCCAACTAACAAGTGTTCGGCACTTCCTACCATACATTACCTCAAAGAGAATCATTTTTAATGGTGTCTGATAACTATTATTATATGCAAATTCAACCATATGTAGATAATCTTCCCACTTTGTAGGGAAATCTATCGCATACATCCAAAACATATCATGTTCAATTCAGTTAGTCCTTTCGGTACCAACAACTTGAGGATGATATGTAGTGTTGAAATTCAATTAAGATTCCAAACCATTGAACAATGTCGTCTAGAAATTTGAAGTCAACTTTTCATCCCTGTCTGAAATGATAGTTTTGGTTAAACCATGCATTCTGAAAATTTTCCTCATGACAAATTATGCTATGTTTATGGCCTTGTGCATTGATTTCACTAGGAATAAGCATGTAACTTTAGTGATTTTGTCTATTACTACCATTATAGAGTCATTTTTCTTCTTAGTTGTAGGTATTCATGTAATGAAATCGATAATAATTTCTTCCCATTTCCACTCAGGAACTGGTATTGGTTCAACAATCCAGTTGCGTGATGGTGTTCAACTTTAACTTGTTGGAATTCAAGATACCTCGAAAGATATTCACCTACTTTTGTTTTTATCTCAGGAAAAAAATAGAATTTCTTCAAAGTTGTTATATTACTTTGATAACCTCGGTGACCTCGATAAGGTGTCTTATGTACTTCACCTAGTATCATTTTTTTCAATTATGTGTTGTTTCAAATATAAAAAAAAATTGTACTACACTAAACCTTCATGATTACAGTTGAATCTTGATTCTTTCTCAACTATTTATTATTATGATTTTTTTCTTGTAATTTCCTATCATTTTCATCATTTTCGGTTGTTGATTTAATTCTTTGTTTCAAATCAATTTGTATGTTGCTGCTGAAAAATGCATTTAGTTTTCTGCTAAGTGCATCTACTATCTTTTTTTTCATTTTCTTTAATATAGTTTATTTCAAATTTCTACTCACATAGGAAGGATAAACACCTTGCTTGGATTGCATTTAAGTTCAACTAATAAAAAGGATACTTAAGGATGATGTTATCAATTTTTAATAGAAATGTCCTACCCAACAAGTAGTTTCGCCACATTTTTAAAGCATGCACAATAGAAGTTAATTATAAATCATGTGTTGCATAGTTATTTTCATGAAGTTTCAGATTTCATGAATCATAAGAAATCACATGGTTGTACTATAACAGTACACCTCCCAGTCATTCTAATGAAGTATCAATACATATTGTTATCACATAGAATTGCTCGGGTCAAGAAATTCCTTTAGTCTTTGATTTTGAGTCATAAGTGTTGTTTAAATTTTAGGTTTTGTGCTTTTCCTATTGTCATTTTGTATTCTTGACACAAATAAATTAAAGGTAGTGTTGGATTTGGTATATAGTCCTTGGGTTATATCTTGATTATCATGATAACTTGGACAAACCTTCATCTGTTGCATCTTTCATTTCTCCATTATCACCCTGACATGTCACCTCCTCCATGTTGTACTTAGACCCCTCCTTTGTGTAACCTTTACCTGTTAGGATGTCAAATCAAGTTTTATCTATCTGTTTCCAACTCACTAGAGATTTTGCACCGCATCCAAAAGTACATCATGCATTCATTACCATCATTGCGTTCATAAGTCGTGTCATGAAGATCTCCTTGTTTTCAGAGTTGATATTTTAAACTATAGCCAGGGATTTTGTCATAAAGGATTCTAACTATTTTCTTCAAGTATTCAAATCATTTTTAGCTCAGCATTGTGAACTTCCTTGTGTAGTCAGATGTTGTGTACTCTACTGCGAACTGGCCAATACTGTTGGCACTATAGAATTTGTTGCAAACTCTTGTTCTTGAGGATTCAAGAGGATCAGTGTTTACTAGATGGATAGAAGAGTATGGGACAACTGCTTGGATGTCAGTTGAAAGATAGAGGGACACATGACAAGAAAAATATTCTCTCAAGGTATACTTCATCATGCATATTAAATATGTTAGGGTAGTGCCCAACATTTTCCTAGTTTGTAGCAGTTTGTTATTTTTTATTGTACAGTTGTATTTACTTCAACTTCATATGCGGGAATCCTATGCTAGAGGGTGGGATTTGAATTGTAATAGTATCATTCACAATCTAGGCTATAAGATAGGAATTAGAAGTTATTGGTGGGTTCGAATGGTTAATATGAGACTATTTTTGTAATGTACTGATGTAAGAGAGCCAACCCTGGATTTTTATGTATCAGACTTAAGAATTTTTGTTTAATAGAAGTCAACATCTTTCCTGCCATCGTGCTTCTCTCTTAATCTAAATTTATTGCCATTGAATGCTTCAATTGATATTTTATAGATGTATTACAATGGAGGTTTGATTGTGATGTTGTTATAATTGTTCTCAGAGTTTAAGATTTGATTAAAGAAGTTATTATGTCTAAATATTTTTCTTCATTGGTCTTCTAGTAATGCTTGATTCTAATAGTAGACTTACTTCATATTTCTCACTAAAGTCTTCCTTATATCCACCTTACTCTTTAAAACTCTGATCTAAGTTAGACAATACCTCATTTGTTGATGCATATTATCTAAAATGTTATGTGATTTACATTTTTGGGCCGAGTTTTATCCATTTGATACTTTATATTAAAACTTACATTGCAAACCTACTAATGGGTACTGAGCTTGCACTTTAGCAGTCAAATTGTGAATTTTCGTGCTAACACATTCCACAAATTCCTTATGTGGGTCTGCAATCTTCAAGACGGGTGTTGTTATTAACAATTTTTTTATCTTTTCAAAAAATTCTTGACATTTTTTAGTCCATTTAAATCTGATCCCTTTTTGTTGCAAGAAGGTTATTGGATAAGAAAGCTTTGAAAACCCCTCTATGAACCTACAATAATACCCTGTGATTCCCATAAAATATCGGACATCCAACACATCCTTTGGCATTGGCCAATCTAGGATTTCCTTCACCTTTACTGGGTCAACCAAAATCGCTTCTCCTGAAATTACAGGCCCCAAATATTTCACTTTATCTTGATGAAATTTAAATTTACAGGATTTTGCATATAGTTGGTGCTCCCTAAGTGTTTTCAAAACCAATCTTAGGTGTTCTTCATGTTCCTCTTTGTTCTTTGAATAAATCAATGTATCATCGATGTATACAATTACCAATGTATCTAGATATTTTCTTAGCACACTATTCATTAAGCAAATAAATTTAGTAGGTTCATTTTTTAAACCAAAAGGTACCACTACAAACCCATAATGTCCATATATGGTTCGGAAAGAATTTTTATGAATGTATTCATATTTAATCCTAACATGATGGTATCCATGCCTTAAATCTATCTTAGAGAATATCATAACTCCTCCAACTTGATCCAACAAGTCATCAATTTATGGTAAATAATACTTGTTCTTAATTGTCATCTTGTTAAGTTCTCTGTAATCAATGCATAATCTGAAATTTCCATATTTCTTTTTAAGAAACAAAATTGGTGCTCCCCATGAAGACAGATTAGTTTTGATATACTATTTATCCATCATCTCTTGAAGTTTCATATTAAGTTCTTTTAGTTCTCGAGTACTCATTCGGTATGGGACCTTAGACACTGGTGCAAATATCGGTACTAAGTCCATGGTGAAATATATGTCCCTTGTAGGGTGTGATATTGAAATTTCTTCTAGAAACACATCTTGGAACTCTTTCAGTATTGAGTCATATGTTAAGAAGCTCTTGTTCATTTTCTCAACACTTTCAGATACATGCACAATAAAAATCTCGCAGCCTTTCATTACATTTTTTTTTTCAGTTGTAAAGAAGATATTTGTCTTACTAACACTCCTCGTGCTATTAATTTCACTATTTTACCTTTTCTGGAATCACCTAAATAGTAAAACATTTTGTCTTGACAATTTACAACAACTGAATTTTTTTTCCAACCAATCCATTCCTATGAGAAAATCAGAAGATCCTAAGGGTAAAATGTTTAGATATAACTTAGTTTCCATGCCATCCATAATTGTCTTACAATCGTTTACTAACTCAACAACTTTTCATTTTGTTTATGTAGGTAATTGAACTAGCCAAGACTTATTATGTTTAATTTTATCCGGTTTACAATTTTCTACTATTTTCCGTGAAATATAACTTAGACTTGCACGAGGGTCTATTAAAATGGATAACAGTTTTTGATTAATTGTACCTTCTATCTCCGCCATGGAGGATTGATTATCATCATGTTAATTTTATAGGGAAACATTGATCTTATGAATACTTCTAGCAATGTCATTTAGTGTTGTAGCTTCTTGCATATTATGGATTGCATGATTTATGTTTTTTTTTAAAGGACAATACCGATATAACTGAGGTTATTTGCAACCCCAACACTATAGAGGTGGTTGTGTTGTCTTGTTTACTAATTCTGTAAGTTTGTTACTATTATGAACTAAGACACTTTGTTGTCCATTAAATTTGTTTCTCTTAACTCGTGCACTATGTGATGGTTGTCGAGGATGCTTAAATTGTTTCTTATTAGGATCAAACTTGTCCTTGTTCCTATTCTTCCATGATTTTGTATTTTTAGACCCTTGTTTAAATTGAGTGAAACATAGTTTGGAGTTTATTATTACTCTATCCATTGTCTTTGGATTAAGAAACTAAATTTTATCCTTCTATACTTGAGGCAAATAGCTCATGAACCACTCAACTTTTGTATTTTACTCTCTAAGGTAAGGTACATATCTCATCAAATTTACAAACTTTGTGACAAAAACCTCAATAGTCATTTGTTCTAGCTTGAGATCATGAAACTCTTTAGGTTTTTCATCATAGTATCATTTTGTTAGATGTTTTTGTTTGAAGTGTTTCTTGAATAATTTCCATTTTAACTCACTACTCCTGATCTTATTAATTGTTTTTGTTTCCTGCCACCAAATGGGAGCTTTACCATTCAGTTGGTACACAACTAACGTAGCCCTCAAATTTTTTGGGTAATTGTATATTCTGAAGTATTTATTGATGTTCATAAGCCAAGCTTCTTCTCCCTCCTTAGACTCACGTTCAAAACTAGGTGGAACGATCTTTTTAAACTCACCAAACAATTCATCTTCATGCCATATACTTTTTTTGGTTTTGGGTACAGTCCTTTGTAAGGTGTTTCTTTCAAATTTATCCACACTACTTCCTTCAATTAACATCTATGTTTTATCACTAATCGTTGGATGGTCTTTACGCTTGTGTGACTCTTCATTAGATAGTTCCCTTTTAGAGTTGTTGGAAGTTTGTCCTACATTTCTAAATTATTTCATATCAATTATGGTTGTAAGTATCATTTCATTCAACTCTTATTTTTCTTTACTGGCCTTGAGTAGTTTTTCATTATCTTCTTTAATACTCTGTAATTTTTCTTTTTTGATAGACATGGTTTCCAAAATTCCTACATAGTTAGCTTGTGGTTGTTCACAGATTAATTCCACATACATTCTCGGTTCACTTGATCTTGTTTTAGTAGGTTCTTCATCCATGTTACTTGGTTATTTGATTCTAATGTGTGCAAAACACAATTGACATCATATATTTTATTCTTCAAATATTTATAGATGTATGTGTTTTGTTAAACAAAATTTATGTTCACATTGAGCCCATAAGACCATAATGTTTGAACCATGCTATGATACCACTTGTAATATCTCCTCTTTATCAATATGTGTGTGTGTGTTTTGTTATATATATATATATAT
>JZKD02S1765596.1:216712-233610 GCA_000966675.3 Picea glauca | reverse complement strand
TGTCCCCAGTCCCAAGAAAGCAGTTATTGTGGTTGTTGCTGGTGGTTGAGCATCATCTCCGCCATAAAAAGAAAGTCCAGCAAAGGACTAAAGCTGGTCAATTCATCTGCAGCAGGACAGTCCGAAATCTGATAGCGTTTGTCTTGTGTGCATGATCGGCCAGAGTCTGCATGCGTAGACTGTCAGAAGACATCCAGATGCAATGTTTTTAATGCAGCATCTTGTTTTTGCTGCTGCTATTGTTTTGAGTATATGAAGGTGTTTTCGCCATTTTTGTAAGCATTGATGGTTGATCTAGGCTCCCGATTGTAAAGTTTTGATGAAGCGTTGGTCGCTCTGGTTATGCATTGGCATTTGAGACTTCTTACTTTATGGATGTCAGCCTCTTTCCATCCCTTTGTTTACACTGTGTTAGAACAGCTCGGAATTGGAGGATCCAGTTGAGTTGCGTTGTTATAGGATGATGTAGGTTGGATCACTGTAATAGTCACAGAGTTTCTATTCAGTTCTTGTGCTTTCTCAACGCTGAATGGCTCAGAATTGGAGGATCCAGTCGAGCCACCTTTCAGTTCTTTGAAACTCGGGGTCAAGAGGATCTTGTCTTCTGAGTTTTTCCTCCTCAAGTTGTCGAAGGCTCGATGACCGAGGCGGTCTTGCTCACTCATATCATTAAGTATCCCATCTATCCATATTAAACTCAGCTTACTGACGGAAGTTGGATCAAGACCTCCCTTGTTTTCTACACACCAGGCCCGGTTTCCTGAGTTAAAGCTATATCTTCTTGAGTCTCTATCCATTCGATCACCCATTAAACAAATCATGACATAAAACTGATGGGAGTCGGGCTTTGCTCCTACTGCAATCCAGGAGTGACTTCTAACGCTAACATTTATGGCGTCGTTGTCGGGGATGAAGTTGAAGATTTTCCCTGGGATTGAATGACAACGATTAACTGATTCTAAAGGTGCATCAGATATCAGAATTATCAAGATTTCTACTGTGCACCTGGCGACTCCACTGTGGTGACTCCATTGTTTCCACTTCACTGTTTCAGCTGTGGCTACTATTGGCACACCTGAAAGCTGACCCAGAGGAGATTTCTTGAGAAGGTTTCAGCAGCTGCTTTCTTAGCCTGAGAAGTTTCCTAGGGTAACAAAAACGTAATATCTGGCCTTTGATGGTGAACAAGGACCAGGCATATTCAAAGATGTGAATCTTTCACCTGGCAACTCCATGATTCGAGGATCGATTGGCGACTACAATGGTTAGATATGGAGAAAATCTTAGCTCAAAGGTTTTCTTTCTGTGACTTTTCTCAGATAGTTGGATTTCCTAATGCACTTCATGATAGAGACCAATGGGAAAATTTACTCCTTGAATTTCACGCAACAATTTCGGAGGTACCAGTTGAGCACTTACTGGACTTTCATGAGGTTATTCATCGACTTAATATCATGCATGAAGATGTCCAGATTAATCTCTTTAGGTATTCATTAAAGGGAGCTTCTCTTCATTGGTGTCGATCTCTTCCCACTGCAAGTATCCATTCTTTGAAAGATTTTCATACAAATTTTAATTCATTTTGTAAAGATTACTATCCATCTGATTATTTGTATGAAAATTGTTGTGAGGAGTTTTCTTTGCTTCATGAAGCCTCTGCTGGCCCTAAAGACCATGTCCATGATAAATATTTTACTGTGGAGAAAAGCATTTGCCATGAAAAAATAGAGGTGTTGAATGATATTAATTTTGTTAGCCCTAGAACGGAAGCATATGACATTATTTCAGATGCACCTGTTCTTTCAGATGTTCATAAAGATCAACATGCCTCTTCTAAAAATTATGAGCTTATAGAGAAGATGTGGTCTATAGTAAATGGCTCACCTAGGTATCGGGCTGAAGCAGATGTTCCTAGTAGCCCTGTTTATGATGACAAAGACCTTCTCATTTTTAAAGAGGGGTTAGTTGTGGAAGAGGATTTTTGTCTTTTCCTCTAGGGGGTTTCTCATGATATATTTATCCCTGGGATTGAAGAGAAAAAGATTATGTATGAGCAGCAAGAAGCAGCAGGTCCCACTGTCCCTGAAACGGATATTTTTTACGGGACCACCAGTCTGGAGGAAGATCATAGGGATAAGGGTCAGCCCTTTTTTGGTGAATGTTATAGTGATGATGAGCAACAAGAGTATCCTACATTTGATCACTATAAAGAAACTGACCAGCATGACAGTGAGCAGATCCATCCCTTGGTTCCCATTTATGATGAATACGAATCTAATACGGGGGGAAGCCAAGAAGAAGAGGAAAAGGAACCAGAAGAGTAGTTGAGCACATATTTCATTCCAGATCCAGTTAGCGAGAAACCACCATCTGAGAACGGTGAGCCTACATCCTTTGTCCGCTCACCTATGCTTATCAGAGATATTTAGCCACATGTGAGCAACTTTGTAGTAGAGGAGGCTGCCTGCCGCCCATTTTCTGAAATTCGCCACTCATTCTATGACCCTATCAACAAATACATGGAGTGGCATGTCCTTTATGCCTTGGAGCCACCCTATTTCATATCAACTTCAGCCTATGAGGAGAAGTTGAATAATGTAGTTGTTCTTCTATCACGGTTACACCATCTACTGGTGATCATCGATAGAAGGAAGGAGCTTCTATCCAGGAAGTTGCTTGAATGGCTATGGTGGAAGTTTGCTTTCACCTAGCCCCATGTAAAATATTTTATTAGCATTAGGACTGTATATAAATAAGCTCCTTTGAGCATGTATCTTTGCTTGCTTTGATTTACTTTTTGGCCTATCTTTTCATAAGCAAGATGTTTTGAGCATGACTCCATAGCCGAATAGCAAGGCACTGGAACTGCAAAATGATTCCTTAGAGGACGACTCTATCCCCCATGGAGCCTAATGTTAACAACCATTCTTGTCTTGGGCACAAGAATATTCAATTCTGCAAGTTGCACGAGAAGCACCCACGCACAACACGAAAAAATCTCGTTTCAGGCTTCCAAGCAAGTAAACGGGCGAAATTATGTTGTCAATGGCCCAGATTCATCCATAGAAGTAGATCGACGGTCGGCGAGAAATCGTCGTTAGCGGAGTTGCATCGGGATTAGCGTGATGGGAAGCATCTATATTGCATGCAAGAAAGGATATTAGTCGTTCATCCAAAGGATGCATGGCACGATATCTAGTCACATCAGCATTTCGGCATTCGAGAGTTCGAAGGGTGAGGGTTTTTACGCCGTTCTACATCTCGAAACCCCGAACCCCAAAATGCCAATAAGCACCTTTGAAGCTAAGCCTATGGTCCTAGCACCCAGTCATGTCAAGCGAGCCTGGTAATGGAGGCAACCCTGTTCTAACATCAAATACCATCTCAACCGTTCCTCTGGAGGACACGCGGCATACATCAATGCTTTCGCAGTTTGGTAAATCGGGATTTTGAGGAAAATTGCATCGTGAACCCCCGGTGCCAGAAATCCTGAAAGAATCAGGATCGTCCATATGAAGGACACACGGCACAATAGCTGAGCCATGAATGGGGCCCTTCGGGATTTTCATGATGAAAATGCCGAGGTCATCTCAGTCATTCATCCACCAGTGAGGCTCGACCACATTTAATTTAAAGAGGGCGTAGATCTAGACGGTCGTGATCCAGGCACTCAAATTCATGGACAAGTTCCAATTCCGCACCCCCTCCATCATTCTGACTTTAACGAGAGGGGGGGGGTCCGAAATCGGAGATAATGTATGTGTGCATCTGGATGGACCAAGTCTCAGTGCTTAGATCTACGGTCTGTATTGAATTCCAGACCCCCCCATCGGTTCTCTCTTTAATGGAGGGGGGGTCCTGTCGTGTTACTGTCTGAGTCGTCCTCCACATTGCCACCTGTTCTCCACCTACCACCACCCTCTTCCCCCGTCATCTGTCCAACTTCCCTCTTTCCATCCACATGGCCCCTCCTCATCTCATCACCCTCTCGTTTCCTTCCATGTGTTCCTCTCACTCCCAGTCACCTCCACTTGTATGATCATCCCTTTTACTCCGTCTCCACCTGTACCCCCGCACTCCACACACCTTCCTCCTCTTTCCTATTCAGACTGCGTGGCATTCCTCAGCTTATGTCACAGCTCTCGTTTCCTCTCCATCACCTCCACAGTGTTGATGCCATCGCTCCCATCATACCCTTTTTCACATCCGCCATAGGGGTCCTCCGCAACAGTCCAGTGAAGCAGCATCCAAAGAGAGACCATTCAACTGATCCAGGTGGCACCATTAGGAGACCTCCACGTCCCAGAAGGAAGAGTTGACCGAGGTTGTCCCCAGTCCCAAGAAAGCAGTTATTGTGGTTTTTGATGGTGGTTGAGCATCATCTCCACCATAAAAAGAAAGTCCAACAAAGGACTAAAGCTCGTCGATTCATCTGCAGCAAGACAGTTCAAAATATGATAGCGTTTGTCTTGGGTGCACGATCAGCCAAAGTCTGCATGCGCAGACTGTCAGAAGACATGCAGATGAAATGTTTTTAATGTAACATCTTGTTTTTTTTGTTGTTGTTGTTTTGCGTATATGAAGGCGTTTTCGCCATTTTTGTAATCATCGATGGTTGATCTAGGGTCCCGATTGTAAAGTTTTGATGAAGCGCTGGTGGCTCTGGTTATGTATTGGCATTTGAGACTTCTTACTTTATGAATGTTAGCCTCTTTCCATCCCGTTGTTTACACTGTGTTAGAACAACTCGAAATTGGAGGATCCAGTCGAGTTGCGTTGTTATAGGATGATGTAGGTTGGATCACTGTAATAGTCGCAGGGTTTCTAATTAGTTCTTGTGCTTTCTCAATGTTGAATGGCTCGAAATTGGAGGATCCAGTCGAGCCACCTTTCATTTATTTGAAACTCGGGGTCAAGAGGATCTTGTCTTCTGAGTTTTTCCTCCTCAAGCTGTCAAAGGCCCGATGCCCGAGGCAGTCTTTCTCACTGATCTCATTAAGTCTTCCATCTATCCATCTTATACTCAGCTTAATGACGAAATTTGGATCAAGACCTCCCTTTTTTTCTACACACCAGGCCCAGTTTCCTGAGTTGAAGCTATATCTTCTTGAGTCTCTATCCATTCGATTACCCCATTAAACAAATCGTGACATAAAACTAATGGGCGTCAGGCTCTGCTCCTGTTGCAATCCAAGAGTGACTTCTAACGCTAACACATAGAATCATTCGATCATAGGTCAATGATGTAAACCTACTGTCAAAAGTGAGGAGGCATGCCATTGAGGCATGCAGGTGCCAAGGTATTGATGGGTCAAAATGGCTCGTTCAATTGGATCAAGGAAAGCACCCGGTGGTAGGTCCTAATTAGATCCACTCTCGTTTGGTATAGCACTTCTGACTAGTTTATGGCATGGTTACCTTATTAACTACAATCTAATTAAATATGAATATGATAAACCTAGATTCTCAGATGAATTAAATGCTAAATATTCTAATTATATATTTCTAAAAATAGAATGAAAGGCTAAAGGTATAAGATGCAGGTTTAATCTATCCTAATCAGGAGAAATCCACAAGACTAACATTGTGAGAAATGATATTATTTGCATAGAATGAATTCACGTGACAAGAAATATAGAATTTTACCAATCAACTATTTGTAACCAATATAAATGGATTAAAAATTTAAGTCAATGAGTCGTTGTATTTGTGTAGGAAAAAACTAACAATTGTAAGCAAGATAATATTAACCACAAAATAATTCAAAGATCAGCATTCATAAATCAAAAAAAAATTCATCCATAAACATGAATAATCATGGTCATACACATATAATCCATTTTCTTCCAAAATTTCTTCATTCGTTTACTCAAATAACAGTAAAAATACTAGTATTATTCTCAAAAGCACCAAAATCCCTTTTTCTCTTACAATCATTTCAGTTATAGAACTTGTATGGAACTATTCCACATTGCTCATATTTCTAATGGTTGGGACACTGAAACAATTCTCTAGTTTCCTTTTCCCAATTGGGACAAGGACATGAGTACAATAATATGATTTACTCTACAAAATTTTTGTTACATATGAAATTCTTCAGAGGAGCCCTGACATTTTTGACTTCGCATCCATGAATGTCTTCCATCTCTTGAAGTCTTCGAGTATGGAATCTACTCAAAGTAACTTCTTCCATATATTCCTGACTCTTTCACATGGGAATGATTATGTTCAGCTTGAGCCTCTACTCAACACATTGCATGACATCTTCTATCAGGGTGATGATTTTGGAGGGTTGGATCATTCTTTTTTCGATAACTTCCATGTCAATTTAGTTGATTTCATTGATATCTCTTTGAGCAAGGTTCCTCTTGGTGTCCACATCCTCAATCATCATCTAGGATTATGAAGCTTTGTCGAATTCCCTCAGGGGATCCATTTTGAATAGTGAGAGAAGGTTTTTCTTCAATCACAATACCTCAACGCTGGATGCAGTGACCTGTTCCCGAGTCTTAGAACATATGTGATCATTGTCACACTTGCTTCCAGAAATCGACGATATCATATTCTTCACTCATCTAAATACGTCGAAAGGTTTTTTGGAGACGAAACTGTTTGTAATGAATCTTTCCATTCTGTGATTTTTTTGCAAGCCTCCAGAGATTTTTGATATTTTTCATGGGTAGCTGTCACCGGCGAGTCAAAATTTTCTTGTTCATATCTAATCACCAAAATTCTAACGAGCACACCAAACAACCTTTTCTGCATACTCCGAAGTTCTTCATTTTTCTTCAGGTGTGACATCCTCAAATATTAAAACATTTTATTTTAATTTTATTTCTTTGAAACTAAATTTCCATAAATGGAAATTCATATTTGAAATTATGAAGGCATGTAATTATCATTTTTTTGGCAATTGAGCAAGAGTTTGACTTCCCAACTGTCCTCTTTTGATGGACAAATGTATGAGATAGATATTTTAATAAATTAAATGTTGGAAAACAGGTGGAACAAACAAGTTAAAATCATTTGATTATAACTCCATGAGTGGGGAACATGTTTGAGTTAAATCATAGATTATTTTTACAAGTGTTGAAAGTTGAGTTCTATATGTTAATTTCTCAAGGAGGGAAAGGGATGGAAAAATTCCTAGGAAATGAGAAATGAAATATATACAAAATATATGTGAGGAAGGATGTTGCTTAGTATGTTGTGGAGATGAATATTTGTTGTGTGAGCACAAGTGGTGCTAGGAAAATGATTTTATGAACTGTAGATAAATACAGTGGCTAAGGAGTGAAGCTCAGTTTTCCCTTATGGAGTCATGTTCATCCTAGGGGGTGATCAAGACAAGTAATATTGGTTGTTCTACATCTATGATACGGATTTTATGAGAAGAAAGAAATGAATACAAATTATTAAAATATGCTTAACATAGAATAACAGAGATATAGTAAAACTGGTTTTCTATTCAATAAGGAAATAAGTTGAAACTGTAAACTGCAACGGAAAACAAGCTTGTTGGAATGGTGTCGGCTTATCTCTGAGAAGAGATGTGACAATTGTGCTGATTCTCAAGAAGATGATTACAATGAGGCTCTGAAGGCCTTTTACAATAAAAATGAATGTCAAAAACCCTATACATCCAAAAACCTAACTCTAGGAGATGAAGCGCCAAAAGTCACGTGGGCTCCCTTTGGGTAAGTTAGTACATCAACATCCAGGGGTCGTAACATTTGCATACGATATTTGTTTTAGGCACACAATAGCCCATTGGAAAGGTATTGTCAAGGAGATTCATTTTCCGGGCTCAATAAGATCCTTTGGCTATAATTGAGAAGATCGATCCTGAAAAACCTTCATTTAGGCCCTCAAAATGGCCTCAGAAGTTAAAAACTGCTAAAAATAGTAAATTTTCAAAATTGCCAGAAAACTATTTTGAGAGAGTTGGAAAAGGTGGGTGGCCACTGATATCCACCTAGATCAATCCTCCCTCCTTAGGAATAAATGGTCTCCATTTTTTTTAGTTCCCCCATCAAATGAGGAAATTTCTTTTGAATTTGGCCCTGGGTGAGCCACTTGCCTTGGTGCAGGAGTTGCCCTACTTTGAAGACTCGATAAAGATGGATTCTTTGTTGTCGAGTGCCCTTGATATGTGTGTCCACAATCTGATCACTAGATTCTTGTTGCATGCAGTGAGGGTTGAGCTCTATTGGTGTCAAGTGCTCTTCTATCTCTGAGGTGTCCAATAATGGTGGGAAATATGGCCGAAGGAGAGCCACGTTGAAGATTGGGTGCAGGCCAACGAAAGGGGGAATGTTGAGCTCAAAATCATTGTCACCCATATCCTTGGTGATGGTGTAAGACAAATAAAAAAGTGGGTGAAGCTTCTAATGGGGCCCTGTAACGGGTTCTTTCTACAAGTGCAACCAAACTTTGTCTCCCACCTGAAACTTATGTGGCACTGTAACGACCCTTGATTATAAATTATAATTAATTTAATAATGTAATCCTAAAAGTTTAGCTAAACTATAATTATGTATTAAAATAACATTTCTAATTGATTATTATTAATAAGTTAGTCATGATGGTTAATGATTCATTTAAATATTAATTAATTCATTAATTAATTAAGTATTAAATAAAAGGGAGGAGAATAAAATATAACATTTAAATCAAGTTACGTATACAAGAAGGGATCACATAAGGATCCAGAGAAGATAAAGGAATTAATGTGAATGGATAAGGGTAATTAAATGGAAGGATAAGGAATTTAATGCAAGGTGGAGTGTCGGTGAAGGGGGGAGGATAAGGAAGGAAGGAAGGAGTTGGAGGAGGGAATTCTACGGGAGACTGTTTTCTTGCTATGGGCAGAGAGACGAGAGGGGCTGTGAGATTGGTGTGCTCAGATTGAGGCACAAGATTTACTGGTTGTGACATATTGATCAGGCAGGCACCGAGTTGCTAGAGGTTTTGGGCTTGGAGGGCCAGGATATCCGTAGATATCCTGGAGCTAGGTCGTTTTCCTAGTTGGCAGGGTGGACAAGAGGTTTTGGGCAATTATTTTTCTGTGTTAGCAACAGGACTGGGCTGTGTAGCAGGTAGCAGCAGGAAGGCAGCTGGCAATGGAAATTAGCATCAGAGTTAAGGTACTCAATTCGAATTTATGCATTACTCATTGATAAATTTTAATTTTACTTGCGTAAGTGTTGAGAAAAATTTGGAATAATTCTTCTTTTATGAATCTGGTAGAAATTGTTGTACATTGGTAGGATTTGGTAGAATTTTTAGACGTTAATTTAAAACTAGTCATTACATTTGGTATTAGAGTTGTAGTTGAAACACTGGAGCCTTAAGGGCCACGTTCCTAGCCCCAATTCCCCTCTGCTTAACCTGCAAATCAACAAAACAACACCTTAGCTGAAAAGCACGCCACCTATCAAAGATAAAGATCAAAAGAGACAAGTTTCAGGTAGATTAAGCAGATAACCTAGAGGCTTCATGACATAATTACTGGTAACCTAGATTTATAAATAATAGTTTTACAAGCTTAGCTGGTTTCTCTACTTTTGAAATGAAAATGGAAAGATGTGCATTACCTGGCCCAGAACGAGGTGAAAGATTATAAGAACTGCACATACACCAACTCCAGAAGAAGGATTCTGAAAAAGGACTGATTATGCTTTACTTTACTTCTGTAAAAAGACTGATTATGCGCTGCCTATTTACATAAAAAGCAATAAAAGTATTTTTGCAGTAAAAGCAATAAAAGGACTTCCCTCTCCGAGAGAAGGCTTTGAATTCTGTAAGACACCTTAACTTCACACAATCTTGATCAGGCATTTAATTGAAAGTTTCAAACTGATGAAATTGTAAATTAATAGGCAAAAGAAAATAAGGTTAAATTAGACAAAATAAAGCTCCTAAACCAACCGCTCTCTCTCTCGAGCTGTGTGATCCAAAATTTCCAGCTTGTATAGAATGCTCTCAAACTTGCAAGGTAAACAAAATTGTGTTTAGGAATGCTGCAAAGAACAATAAGAACGTTAGCTAGGTATAATTTGAACAAAAAGAAACTACAAATTTTTCCAGAAACTCTAGTTTTAGCACGAGCTAACCAAATTTATAGCGGATTCAAGTGAAATCGAACCACAAATAAAAAGCAGGCTGCAAATGTTTTCCCGACACTCTAATGTTTTCACGTGGACTTGCTTACCTTCACGAGGAGTGCAGTACTCGGATAATTCATCGATATATCAAAGCCAGTAACATTTTATTGGATGACTCCCTGAACCCTAAGATAGTAGATTTTGGCTTAGCTAAGCTATACGATGAGAAGATAACTCACATCAGCACCAGAGTTTCCGGCACAATTGGATATCTGTCTCCAAAATATGTTATGCGGGGTCATCTTACAGAAAAGGTAGATGTGTTCAGCTTTGGGGTAGTTTCTTTGGAACTTGTGAGCAGTAGGAGAAACACAGACACAAGCTTGCCACAAAAAATGGTTTACCTTCTCGAATGGACCTGGGATCTATATGAGGAAGGCCGAACACTAGAATTGATACATCTTGACATAGAATCAACATGTTCCAAAGAAGAATTCCTCAGAGTGATTGAAGTAGCCCTTCTTTGCACTCAATTTGTGCCTACAATGCGTCCATCGATGTCTCATGTGGTAGCAATGTTGACTGGTGATGTACAGGTCATTCCTTCTGCTTCTCGCCCATGCTACATTAAAGATTTGGAATATAACATTGCCACTGCAGGAGCTACCGACACTAGTAGTACACCTGTCATAGCATAAACACCAAACGCCAGTGCCAAGCACAAGTGTGCAGCCAATACACCAAAACACCGTTCAATACACCAACAGCAAACACACAAGCCAAAGCCTAGCACGCAAGCACTATGCACATAGTCAAGGAAAGAAACACGCCAAATACACTTGCACAATCCTTCAAGAAGAATCATCTTAGAGCATAATACGACAGAAAACAAAAAAAAATCTATATTTACAAGAAGAGAGTAATTTTTCGTAGCAAGAAGCACGGATTTTGAAGTTCACCGATATGATTCGTTTAGCTCAGAATAGTTCCATTCGTTCGACTAATATTCACTGCAATTACTAGAAAGGTAAGGGAAGGAACAGAAAAACCCTAATTAAATATTAACCGAACTAATTTCACTGCAGAAATACAGATAAAACCACCAACATCGCACTTTCAACCTCAGAGCGGATCGAAAAAGATAAAGAAAAACCTGAGTAGCAGAACGCAGTAGAGATCGGGATAACTTAACCCAGTCATAAGGTAGGAACCCGCGAGGGGCATTCCAAACACCGGTCTGTAGCAAAGAGCCAGCGCCAACACCAAACAACACAACGAGGGAAAGGTACTCTGTGCAGTTTAAACCAGCCATTAACGAGGAGGAGAAGCCATGAGAAGAAGCCATGGCGGCCATGCTCTCTCACGCCTCCCTGCACAGGTAACCACAGCGAATGAGAGAGACAAAATGGAGAGTTTAGGGTTTAAAGTAGTAGGCCAATATTTTATTCCCGAGAATGGAAGTGAGAGACACGTGGGCTACATGCGAGCCCACGCTCCAGACTTATCCGCTCGGCCAATTCAAAATTTGATTAGTGTTATATTCCGTGTTATATTCAGCCATTTAAATTTCGCTAGGGTTAATTAGCGTTATATATATTTTTTAGATTAGCGTTATATAAGATTAGTGTTATAAGATTATCCCTAAGTCCATTATATAAGATTAGCGTTATAAGATTAGTTGTTTGTAGGCTAGAGATTTGCTTCCAGGGCACATAGTAGACTATATCATAGAATCTACAATGAGAAACCTATGGCGGTGAAGGTCTTAAGGCAGCCCGATGCTGATGAAAACGAAGACATGGCATTGCGTCTTGAGAAACAATTCAATAGGGAAGTCTCTATCTTGTCTCATCTTCATCACTGGAACATTGTCCAGGTTGGTTTTTAATTTTTTTTTTATGAAAATCAATATTAATAATTATTAATTTGGAAGACGAATGGACATTTGTTAATTGAGGGCAGTAGTCTTAAGCGAGAAGAAAAAAAAACATTGTCTTATTTTGAAAGTGGACATTCATGAAGAAGAGAGAATATAGTTTTTATAGGATAAGTCCGTAGGTTCGGACACTAACCGACCTCCCTAGATCCACCTGGTATCTAGAACAAAACAAGACAGAATAATACACTTTCCCTAGATCTAGCCTATTGAATGAACTTAAGAGATAAGGGTTATGGACTTACCTTATGATCTCTTTCCTTATGTCTCTATTGTTCCAAGCTTTGCTTCAATGCTCTCGTCCCGTCCAGATTAGAACAAAATGAACCAATCAAAGTAAAGACAAGTTAAGATATTCAATGACTAGTCTATACATATGATCAAGGAATTATGTAATAAAATGACATCATCTTTATGGGAAAGGGGCATATTGTTGTATTAATTCAATAGAAAGTGAAACTTACAACCTGAGCCTTGATGTCATAGGTCTCCTTTCGATGGTTTCCAGCTCTGACACACACACTTTCTCATGTATGGAGAAAGTCTACCACATGTGATGACCTTGCTGTTGTCTCTTGCTGTTGTAGCATCGATCCTCCATACAGTCTTGCACTAATCCTCTAATCAATCTCTTGCTAACTTGCTGAACTTCTTCACTTAACCTTTTCATAAGCAATCTCCTCAATATATAGGAAGAGAGAGATTAGTTACTTGGATAGGGAATGATCCCAATATATCTGGAATGACGGTACTTGAGTAACCACTCGAAAGCCAACTCATCCTTCTACAAGATTCCCTTCTAGAAGGTTCGAGATCTTTATCTTTTTCCTTTGTAAGAGCATGTTCGCACCCTGACCACGAGTACAGTGTGAGAAGTTCGCACCCCAACTTAAGGCAGACTGCGAGAAACTTGTATTCCCACAGGTGAACATATAAGCAGCCTGCGAACATGTTTCAAAGTGTGAATTCTGGAAGAAGACAACTGTAACTTTTCTCAGGAAAGTGTTCTTGATAAAGAGCTTGATCTTCCATTATCATGATATCACCATGACATCATCACAGTGACCAAATTTGTGGATAACAGAATTTCCCCCAAAGTCTGAGAGCGGAACCAGTGACAGTCGATAGACTTTGTAAGCTGCATGTGTGTGTCAAAAACCAAAAGCACATCTAATCAGAAACCTGCAAACATCCAAGCATCAACAGAACATCATATATATCAATTCCGAGGTAGGCATCCCCATACTCATATCATATACTGATGACATCATAAACCAAGTTCATGGCCACCAATCATACACTGTGGATCCATGCCGTCACTATATAGCACAGCCACCTGAATACATTGTGGATCTGTGCAACAAATTTTTAGTCAAGACGACATAGCCACGAAACATATACAATGGATCTATGTGTCACAAAATATACATACTCATTCGCAACCTGGATCACAAAGAAAATATCCAGGGTCTTCAATCTCGTTGTCCAAAGTACGAATCTGACCATGCGATTACATGTGTCGAAGTCGAACATGGTAGAAACCACTTGATTACCGGTCATTGATGTATACCGTTAACAAGTGCGAGGGAAATCACCATTAATGTCAATGACTCCCAAGGTACTATAGTACAA
Organism: Picea glauca; assembly: GCA_000966675.3. Taxonomy (NCBI): domain Eukaryota; kingdom Viridiplantae; phylum Streptophyta; class Pinopsida; order Pinales; family Pinaceae; genus Picea; species Picea glauca. The sequence goes on along the minus strand of JZKD02S1765596.1, from coordinate 219,936 downwards.
TTCGTCGACTGTGAATAAATGAGTTGATGTTGAACACTCAACGGAATCTCTCGGTCAGGGGTCAATGATGAAAACCCACTGTCGAAAATGAGAAACTTGCCATTGAGGCATGCAAGCTTCAAGGTACTAAATAATTTCTAAGTCTCGATTATGGATAATGTGTTGAAGTCGACAGAACAAGACTCGTCACAGGAGGGCCTTGATGTATCCCACATCAGTGACACGAAATGAGTAACGGAGTTTGAAAGTGAAACAGAGCATGTGACAATTGGACTTTTGGACACAGGGAAGGCCGACACAGAATGAAAGTATAACTGCAGATGGCCGAATCAAAAGCGGTTTGGACTGCTCTCGAACATATGGATGACACGACCAGTGATTTGCCAGCATTTACTCAAAGACGACACATGGAAAGACCTTGTTATTAAGTCGAATGAAAGACAAATGGATTTCCCAAACCGGATTCAAATGATGAATAGGGGGTGTCATGTTCAAGAGAGATACTAACTGCCAATTAACACAAAGACGAAACATATCCCTTTCCTAAATTTTCCCCCACCATTTATAGAAAGTACCTCTTTATTTTTACGCAAGCTTGAAGAGGATCACATATGCTTGTTAATATAAGCTCATCCTTCGGACAAGTCCCTCGGAGTTTTTTTAACGAACCCTAAGAAGGAGTGGTTCGGTCCCATCACGGGTCAGTCAATGTTTGTTTAATGAGTCCAGAGATAGAAAACTCGAAGGTTTTTTAGGATTATAGAGTTTGGAAAAACACTCAAAAGAGAACTCTCTCATTTCCTTTTTCATACAATAGTCCAATAAGACCGAAAAAGGGTTAAAATATCGCTCGAAGGATGCATAACTTCAAATACTTTAACGAGCGTGAAAAGAGCAAGATCACTCAGCAATCTTTTCATATTTAGGGAGTTGTGAAAAGAGCTTAAAGTTAACTCCAGGGGGGTTCCTTTTTCGTGCAACCACATCGAGCCCGGAAAAGAGATAAAACAACGCTCGATCACATTCTAGGTTTTTTTTGCAAGTGCAAGAATGGATAAAAGGAACTTGAGGTCTTGAAATCAAAACCATAAGAAACAAACAAAATGCATCATATCGCAAAAGTTTTTCATCCATAATCATCTGCATCGGGTACCTGCAAGTCGTTTCACTCACTTTCGTATTAGAAATTAGGGTAAAGTAGTGAATAAATACAAAAAACCCACTTTAACTATGGTAAAAAGTTAATAAAACAAAGTTACTATCCATTTTTACCATATGTTTTACCCATTTACCATTTTAGTGCAAAAAACCTCCATTTTACCTCCGATCTTCATCGTCGATTTCTGGGAGCTTCGGGGCATCATTTCACGAACCGTCTGGATCAGATTGGTAAGTCTTCAATTCCCTAGCTTTTTATGGTTTAGTTTTATGATTTTAATGGCTAAACTTCAAGTTTTTGAGTGAGTTTTAAAACCCTACGCGTGAATGAGGATTCTCGCAGGCTGCCCATACAGGGCCTGCGAGAAGTTCGCATTCCCACAGGTGAGCTTAAGCTACAGTGCGAGAAGTTTGCACTGTGGGCTATAATCCACCTGTGAACAGCGCAGCGCCCCAAAAAATTTTAAAATATTGAGCCAATAAAACCAAATTTCTCATAATTCAAGTTATTAATTATCTTCCCATGATTGCTAAGCAGGTTAATATCCACACAATGGTGCTCGAATGGAGAGAAAGGGAACACGAGGATGATAATTCTACCGCCGAAAATCACCCTCAAACCATTGCCTCTTTAAGAGATTGCAGTCTCCTAAAGTATTTCCGTATACCGGGCATGAGAGCCCAGGTTCGATTATTGGAACATTTAGCGCGGATGTGGGATCCGGATCAGCAGGTCTTCAATGTGGGTGCTCACACATTGACGATTGATATTGAAGATATTTATTTCTTGACTGGGTTGTCAATACGGGGTTCATATGTTAGCTTGACTGGTAACCGCTGAGGTGGCATGAAAATGAGTGAGTATTGTCGAGAGTATTGCGTGCCAGAGGAAGAACGGCAAAAGGGAAAGGTGGCTATTTGGGGAGTGACTGATATAACTCTCCGGACCATTCTCTTCACCATAGCTTGGATGGCATGGAGTGCAGCTCCGCATATGGCTCTACAGAGCTATTTTCAGTATGCCCTCGAGTGTGTCAAGCCCCGTGTCTTCAACTGGGCTGATGCAGTGTTGCGCAACCTCAAGAAACAACTGACCAAATGCAGGCATGGAGACCTAAAGTAGTTTGGTTATGGATCGCTGCTAGTGTCATTCTTCTGCGAGAGGGTTCCAGTGTATAGGCTTCAGGCGGATTGGCACTTTCTGTGTCCCAGGGATCAGCGGATGCTACGATGGTGCCAACTCATGACTTGGCATGTGACAGGACCTATCGTTCGGTATGAAGATCGCTTCTTTGACTGGCTCCAAGGCCAGGTTTTGATGATCGGGGATTATGTGTATGTTGGCTTGGAATTTTGCGGTGATCCTGAGCTTGCCCTTCCTGAAGACGCACAGTGGGGAGATATTGGTAAGAAAGACACCAACTTTTTAACTTTTTAGATGTTTTTGTATTTTCATYATATTAAATGTTTTTGGTTTTATGGTTTTATCCGAAGACTAACACCAAAATCTTGTTGATAACACAGATGTTGGGGCATATAGACCAGCTAGTAGCTCTCCTGTCCAGCATTGAGGAGAAGCAGTAGTTCCAGTCCCCCAGTTTGCCAAGGACTACCTTACAGTGGAGCAAAACTTAGAGGGTTTGATGTCTGATGTTCCAGAGATGCCTCTGGAGGATATCCCACGACGCGATCAGTGTCACACCATGGGAGTCTCTGCCTCTATGGGTCGTTTGCTCCGCAGAGTAGCCAGAACCTTAGCATGCTATCGTGAACATCATTAGTGATGTCACTTTGTAGAAGCCATGAGCTTCATTTTTTTGATATTTTGGTCTTCGGACACATTTTGTAAAAACAAACTTTTGACCGTTATATATATATACATGGGTTCCATCGGCTTACTTTACATTTGTGTACAATTTAATGTGTTTGATTTTATAAGTGATTTAAATGTCTATCTAGCACATAATTAGCTAAAGCGTCTGTCAATGTGTTAAGACTTCTCAGAATGTGTTGATATTCTATGTAATCAAAATGTCTTTCCAAGAGGCGAATCCGCAAATATATCC
>JZKD02S1765596.1:200928-216702 GCA_000966675.3 Picea glauca | reverse complement strand
CACATCTGTTGGCCACCCTTGTAACCCCTGTTGGTACCCCTTCGAGTGGTAGCACATTAGACAACACCTGTGTACGGATCGGCCTAGATTTCCTGAAGCCCTCTTTAGATAAACCGATCGGTCACCTGACTGTTATAGTGCCACTGAGAACAAAACTCGGGAAGATACTCTCTATTACCTAGGTAGTTGGGTAGTATGGCTAAGGGTACAGTCTATCCTCCTTAGTTAGTTCCCTGAGATATTGGGTCGATTACTATTGTTGGACCCCGCACATATATCAGAGAGCTATAGCACAGGGAAAACCCTTGTCTGTAGAACCCTTGAATACCTAATCCTTGGGGACAGAAACATAAACAAATTAAAATAGACAGGATCTATTGTCGTGCAACTGTGTTCGGGTTGCCAAGTAAATACACATTTCTTTCTGGTTAAGCATTTGGGCATTTCCTCTCTATAGTATTCTTCAGATCGAAGTATAATGCCACAGGTGTTAAAAAAAAATAAAAAATCTGGAATTTGTTTTCACCATTATTTGAGACCTATTCCATTGGATTCATCTCTTCGCCCTTATCACATTCAATCATATCATTTTTCGGAAAAATTGTTGACCCCGCTTGCTCCTTTTCAGTTCCCCCATCCTCATGGCCCATAGTCGTAGCCAAGACTTGGAAGATCGCTTCAACACCTTGCAATCTGGTCTCATCAAGACCCAACAAGAAGTAAAACAAATTAGTGTCAATGTTTCCGCCATCAATACAACCATGCAGTCCTCAATGGAGTAAATCAAACAAGACCTCACCACCCATATTGAATCTTTCTTTTTGGCACTATGCACTAAACTGCATACCCCTACAGATAACCCTTCCTCTTCCTCACCTCCACATACTGAAGGTGACCATTCCTCTCATTCCCATAACTTTCAGAACTATCACTTTCAATGTGACCTATGCCTTCTGCGGGTGGATGTGACCAAATTTGATGGCTCGGACCCCATTGGTTGGGTAACCCAAATGGAACATTATTTCTCTTTATATGGCATTACAGATGACTTGGCCAAACTCCAGTATGGTGTTCTCCATCTAGATCAAGAATGTTGGCAATGGTGGCAATGGAGAAAAAAATCTCGTCAAGGGTATATTGCTTGGACACACTTTGTGGAAAAGATTTATGAATGCTTTGACACTGACGCCAACCATTTGGGCCGTTTGAAAAATTTGAAACAATCAGGAATAGTGGAATACTTTATAGCTTCCTTTGAGCGTCTGGCATTTCGGACAGAGGGCATGTCTGATGCCTTTTTTTTAGAATGTTTTATCAATGGCCTCAAGGATGATATTCATGCCCATGTCCTCATGGCTCAGCCTCAAAGTTGGGTGGAGGCTACTAAAAGAGATAAAGAAGCACAACAGGTTGTATCTTCTCAAAACTGGAAACCCTCGTTTATTTCTCACCCTAAACTAGTAAATCCCACTACTCCCTCTGCTCCACTAAAGATCTAAAACTTGACTAGGAATGAAATGGTTGAATGCCAACTCAAAGGTCTTTGTTATAGTTGTGATGAAAAATATTTCCTGGGCCACAAGTGTAAGGAACAAAATTTGTTTATGGCCATCTCCGAGGATATTTCGGAAGAGGATATTGAAACTCCCCTTGTGTCTGAGTCACCTGAAACCCCTGACATAACCCCTCCTCAGACCCTCCTGAAGTAGAACCGATCATTTACCTCAATGCTCTCACTGGCTTCTCTGCTCCCCAAACCCTCAAGCTAATCGGTTACATCAAGCATCGAAAGGTCATCATTCTGGATGATAGTGGAAGCACCCATAATTTTATTCATCGCCGCATTGCCCAAGAAACTCATTGCTACATCCATGCTGTCAATAATTTCCAAATCATGATTTCCAATGGTGGCTCCATGAAATGTGGAGGGCGTTGCTAAAATGTGCATCTCTAAATTGGTGACTACCACCTGAAATCTCATATGTTTTCTATAGAAATGGGTGGGTGTGACATTGTGTTGGGTCCAGACTGGCTAAGGACTCTCGGTCCCATTCTCATGGATTTTAAGGAATTAACCATGCAATTTGACCAGGAGGGCCACCAATATAAGTTCCAAGGAATCACTGTCAGTTCACCTTAGATCATTAGTTGCCATCGCATGGAAAAGCTGCTCAAAAAGGGTCATTCTAGTGTTATTGTTCAACTCCATGCCATCCAAGAAACATAAACACCCTCGGTGTTGTAAGACCTCCAAGCCATCCTTTCTAAACATCAAGTGGTATTTTCCACTCCCCAGGGACTCCCTCCTTCATGTGTTGTTCATGATCCTTCCATTCCCCTTGTACCCGAAATCCTTCCTCCCAATATCCGTCTGTATCGTCACCCCTTTTCCCAAAAATATGAAATTGAGAAAATGGACCAGGAACTCCTTAATGCAGGTGTTATCCGCCCTAGTATGAGCCCCTACTCTTCTCATGTGGTCATGGTCCTTAAGAAAGAAGGTTCTTGGCAAATGTGTCCTGACTTCTGTGCCCTCAACAAACTTTCCATTAAAGATAAATTTCCCATTCCTGTCATTGATGACCTCCTGGATGAACTGAGTGGCACCCAATTCTTTACTAAACTTGATCTTCATTTTAGCTACCACCAGATACATATGAAAGAGTCATACATTCCCAAAACTGCCTTTAGAACTCATGAGGGCCACTATGAGTTTTTGGTCATGCCCTTTGGCTTGTATAATACCCCCTCCACCTTCCAAAGCCTCATGAATCATGTCTTTCATCCTTTTCTCTGTCATTTTTTCTTAGTTTTCTTTGATGATATCCTCATCTATAGAAAGACCTAGACAAAACATATTTCTCATGTGGATTGAGTTCTCCATCTACTCTCTCAGCACCAACTTTTCCTGAAACAGTCTAAATGTGCTTTTGGTTCCTCAGAAGTAGAGTACTTGGTCATCTGGTTGGCAAGGACGTCGTCAGGGTGGATCCTAAAAATATTGAAGCTATGCAAGACTAGCATCACCCCTAGCCTCTCAAAAGCTTGCATGGATTTCTAGGCTTAACAGGTTATTATCGCAAGTTTGTTAAGAATTACAGAAAGATTGCAACACCTCTCACTGCTCTCCTAAAAAAGAACTCTTTCACTTGGACTCCAGCTCTTGCTCAAGCTTTTCAAACCTTGAAGATGGCCATGTGCACCACTCCAGTCCTGGCCCTTCCTGATTTCACAAAGACCTTTGTCTTGGAATGTGATGCTTCAGGGAAAGGAATTGGTGTTGTCCTTATGCAAGAGGGTCAACCTTTGGCCTTTACCAGCAAGCAACTATTTGAAAGAAATCTGGGCAAATCTATCTATGAAAAGCAAATGTTGGCTATTCTACATGTCGTTGATTTGTGGCGCCCTTATATATTGGGGCAATGCTTCCAAATTAAGACAAACCATCAAAGCCTCAAGTATTTTTTGGAACAACACATTTCCTCCCCGGAGCAACAAAAATGGGTAACTAAGCTATTTGGCTATGATTATGAGATCATTTACAAGAAAGGAAAAGAAAATGTGGTTGTGTATGCACTTTCCCACAAATATGAAGATGAAGGATCCTTTTTTTCTCTTTCCTTCATTGTACTAGATTGGCTCCAAGCTGTTCGCCAGGAATGGCTACAATATCCCAAAAGTTCGCAGTTGATCCAACAATTGCAGTCCAGTGCTCCAGCTCCCCCAAGGTACTCTTTTCTCCATGATGATCTTTGATACAAAGGTCGTTTGTATTTAAGTAAACAATCAAATCTTAAATCCACAGTACTTTTTGAGCTTCATGCTACACCGACAGTGGGGCACTCTGGGTTCACCAAAACCTATGACAGGGTAAAACGTTTTTTTTTCTGGGATGGTATGAAAGAGGACATTCATAATTTTGTCACTGAATGTGATGTGTTTCAACGCAACAAGGGAGAAACAGTCAAATCTCTGGGCACACTACAACCGCTCCCAATTCCACCTACTATTTGGAAGGACATCTCTATGGATTTTATTACAGTCTTACCCAAATCAGGAAATAAATCAGTCATCATGGTGGTTGTTGATCACCTTTCCAAGTATGCTCATTTATGCACTCTTCAACAACCGTTTACAACATCCACAGTGGCTCAAGTTTGCATGGATCAGGTCTTCAAGCTCCATGGCATGCCACACTCTATTGTTTATGATCGCGACCCCACTTTCACAAGCAATGTTTGGCAAGAATTGTTCAAGCTACAAGGCACCCAATTGCATATCAGTACAACTTATCATCCCCAGACTGATGGTCAAAAAAAATTTGTAAACAAGTGTTTGGAAACATATTTGAGGTGTTTTTCCTTGGAAAAGAAAAATTATTGGGCTCAATGGTTACCCCTAGTTGAATGGTGGTACAACACTTCATACCATACACCTACACGCATGACTCCTTTTGAAGTAGTATATGGACAGAAGACACCTTCAGTTCTCTCATACATACGTGGTGTCTCGAAGGTCCAGGAGGTTGACCAAACACTTACAGTTAGAGAGGCTATTCTTCGTACCCTCAAAGAGAATTTTGTCATGGCACAGAATCGCATGAAGCAACAAGCAGATCAAGGTCGCTCTGAACGTCAATTTGAAGAAGGGGATCAGGTGTTTCTTGGCCTGCAACCTTACAAGCAGAATTCCCTCAAGGTCAAGAATTTTCAGAAGCTAGCACCCAAATTTTATGGTCCTTATACATTTCTCAAGCGTGTGGGACAGGTGGCCTATCAGTTAGCTTTGCCCAGTCATTCGAAGCTACATCTCATTTTTCATGTTTCCTGATTAAAGAAGGTGATCGCAACTAAGTGCCAAATTCAAACCAACCTTCCTGAGTTAGCTGAAGAAGGATCCATTTGGCTATAGACACAAGCAATTTTGGACCAGCGTGAGCGTCGCCTGCGTCAGAGAACCATCAATGAATTGTTAATCCAGTGGAAATATACAACTCTAGAAGATGCCACTTGGGAACCAGCTATCATTCTTCAGCAATTTCCACATCTCAAGCCTTGAGGACAAGGTTGTTTTTAAGAGGGAGAACATGTTAGGGTCCTAACCCACACATAGGTAGAACAATATATTCAGATGTAATAAAGGTCAATATTAATAAGACCTTGCAATAAAATAGAATAAGTCAAATGTAAGAAGACCAAATAGAAGCTTCTGCTTCTAGAAGGATCTTCCTCTAGATACTTCTTTTGATAGACATATTTAGTATAAATAGGAGTCGAGGGTATGAGAACCCTAGCTTGGAGATTATTGTAATAGAGATTTTCGCGAATGGAGGTTTCCCCCTCGAAGAGGCCCGTGAACATTTCTCTCAGAATCAAAGTGTTATTCCTGTTGTTATTCTTATATCATTTCAGTATTATTATGGTGATTATTCTTGTTATATTGTTGTTATTCTGCCATTACTAGCATTTTATTTTTGTTCTACATACTTTTTATATCTAGTATATTACACCCAATGGTTGGAATCCCAACCCCACCTGAAAGGGGTTGTGGCTAGTTGGGATATGCAGGGCTTGTTTGTAGCTATGTTGGACATAGGGAAGACTCTCATTCAATGTGCAGGGGTGTTTTGAATTGTACATGCACAGGATATGTATGATCATCTGATTGACGACCTCAGTTTGTCCATCTATCTACGGGTTGAAGGAAGTGGATTTCGTGAGCTTGGTATCCAACAATGACCATAGGTTTGACCAGAATGTGCTAAGGAACCAACTGTCATGGTCTGAGATAATGGTTTGTGGGATCCAAAAATGTACCCATACTCGTTCAAAGAAGATATTGGCAGTGTATTCTACTGTGATGTTCTTCTTGCAGGCTGCTAGAATTTCCATCCTAGAAAAGCGATCAACAACCACAAAACACAGTCATTTCCCCTCTTGGTGCAAGGGAGTCCATAAATTTAGTCCATTGAGATGGATTCCCATGTCCTATAAGGAGTATGCAGAGGGGTGTATAGGCCCTATTTCTTAGTGGTCGGTTTGGAAATAGCTCAGGTGGTGCAGGACCTGATATAATTGTCAACATACTATCGAAGTTTCGGCTAGTAGAAATGTTTATGTAGCATTGCCATTTTCTTTTCAATGCCAAAGTGTCCTGCTACCCGACTATAGTGAGCTTCCAAAATCGGCTTCATGCGCTCTCTTGATGGAATGCAGAGATGGCCCATATGACACAAAAACCCATCTTGAAGATGGAAATTAGTGACCAATGAGTTGGCGCCCAACATTTGGTAGGTGGTGGAGAAGTCAAGGTTTGTATCGTATAGGTGGGGTCATTCAAAGGTCTCATGGATGCAAGAGTCTAGCACCGTGGTGAGTTTCGTGACTAGAGGTCGGGTGAGGAAATAAAAAAATTGGTTGGTACTTCATTTTTATACTTTATGTTGAGGTGGAACTGTTGTAGGTATGTGGACCACTTCTGATGGCGGTCATTGTGCAATTTTCCTTGGTTCTTCCTGAACTGTAGTGGCTTGTGATCAGTGTGGATGACTGTCTCCTTCCCAAGAATGTAATGTCTCCACTGGCGACAGGCTTTCACAATGGAGTACATGTCTTTGTCGTAAGTAGGGTACTTACGAATAACATTTGATAGTGTCTCACTATGATATTCCACGGGGTGTCCGTGTTGAGTGAGAATGGCTCCCACAACATAGTTTGAAGCATCTATCTCGATCTCAAAGGGATGTTGCAGGTACGATAATGAAATTACTGGAGATGAGCACAAAATCTTCTTAAATTCATCAAATTCTTATTGTTTGGATAGGCCCCACAAAAAATTTTCCTTACCACCACCCCTGGTTACTTGGATGAGGGCCCATGTGATATGAGAGAATCCCAACACGAACCTACGATAGAAATTGGTGAGGCCTAAGAAGCTCTGAAGTTTAGTGAGTGTGGTTAGGGTTGTCCAGTCACGGATGACCTAGATCTTGGCTGGATCCACATGCACACTATGTCAATCAACGATATATCCTAAGTAATGGACCCTGTCCATGTCGAAGGAGAATGTTTCCAAGATTGCATATAGTTTGTGTTGTCATGGGGTGTGGAGAACCTATTGAATATGCTGCAAGTGTTCCACCCAAGTCTTGTTGTAGATGAGGATTTCATCCAGATACACCACTACAAATGTATTGGTGAAAATTCGTAGGATATCATCCATCATCCTCATAAACATTGTTGGAGCATTTGTCAAACCAAAGGGCATGACCAACCATTCAAAAATACCTTTTTTGAATTGAAGGAGGTCCTCCATACATATGTTTGTTGTATTGGGACCCGGTGGTATCCAGACTTCAGATCAATCTTACTGAAGTATTTGGCCCCTATGAGATGATCAAGGAGGTCGTCAATTCAGGGAATCGGGTACCGGTTTCGGACTGTGATTTTATTGAGGGCCCGGTAATCATTGCATAGTCACCAGGTCCCGTCTTTCTTCTGCACCACCACGATTGGGCTCCCACAAGGAGATGATCTAGAATGTATGTGACCCTTGTGGAAAATTTATTGGATCTTCCTCTTGATCTCCTCGTTTTTTAACAGAGAGCAGTGGTAGAATGGCCCATTGGGTAGCGGTGTGTCTGGGGTCAGATCGATGGGATGCTTGACCTGGAAATGTAGAGGTACCCTAGTAGGAAAGGAGAAGATATATAGTATTATTCCATGACCTTATCCACTTTCTTATGTTGCGTGGAGATATCGGTCATGGAGGCCCTGGATGTGGCTATGATATTTCACTCACTCTAAGAGTGAATCACGAAGAAGACAAATTTCCCAGTCTAAGAGATGACCTTCCTGCATTTATTGGAAGATATCAAGGAAATAACACTAGGAAGATATCAAGGAAATAACACTAGGAGGGACTGCCTTGGGTATCCTGTACAATTTCTTCTTCATAGTATTAATAACACTATGAGGCCTAGACTCGTATAAAACATGAAATTTCCATAAATAAGGTTGTCCCAAAAGAAAATTACAAACTTTGAGAGGAGCACCAACACACAATACCTCGTCTTTGAAGGGCTTGATGTCATACGACAGTGGGCATTGTTGGTTGACTTGCAGATTGCTTCCTTGGAAGAGACATCCAATGGTGTAGGGTTGTGGGTGCAGCGTTGTTGGCAGGGCTAGCTACTTGACGACCTTTGTTGAGATGATTTTCTTTGGCTACCTCTATCAACGATGAAATGCAGCAGGGTTCCTTTTAACCACATCTGTGAATGGAAGAGGCACTCGCCTTCTTCTGGCTCGTTTGGTTCACCAGGATGGAGCTTTGTGGTAGCAATGGTGGAACTGGGTTCCACGTGAATGATTTGTCTTCCCCTTTCTAGTTTTGACTCAAATTCAAAACCCGCATTTGATTCATAGGATTTCACTTCGACCATGAGTGACTTCTTTGAGAGACAATCAGCAGTGTTATTCTAAGGGCTCTTATGGAAGTCGCACCATGTACCGATATCTTTCTTTGTCTTTCTGGTGTCCTTCCTTGATTGAGGCTTGGACTGGTTGTCCTGATACTTTCCATATTTTCTCTATCCTTTATTTTGTGGGTTGGGGCCACCCCTTTCGGTCTTTTGCTGTGAGGGGTTCCCAGGCCCAAATTGTTGCATCTTTTGTTTGAGCTTCTGCTCGATTTTGACGACATGTCGGTAGGCCATACCCAAGGATGAGATGTCCAAAAATTCCATTTTGGTCTGTATGTATCTATGCCAACCACCATGATACTTGAGAACCATATGTCACTCTGAATCTTTGATACCCAACTTGGTGCGCAAGGTATGGGAGATATTTGTGAACTCTGGCACTGCTTGGTCTCTTTCTTGCCGCGGTGTGGTCCATTTGGTATACAAGTCGTCATAACTTCCGACAGGGTAGTATTGTTCCTTAATATCATCCCTGAAGGATTCCCAGGTGGTCACGACTGTAAATAATGAGGGTTCCTCTATTTCATTTTTCTCACAAAAAGTTTCCCACCAATCTTTGACATGGGGAATGACTTTGAGGAGTGCAAAAGTAATCTTTTCTCTATTCAAAAAATTATGGAAAGAAAAATACCATTATAGTAGATTCAACCACTTGTCTACAACATTTTCATCCATATGACCTACAAATATAGGAATATGGAAGTTGATTTTTACCTTGAAGGCGGCGGTGCCTCCACTCGAGGAAGATGTGTCCTCTGTTGGTAGTCGTTGAAATATTTGCGTGAAACTATCCATCATATAGTTAATTTGTTGCATGAGGTCTTCCTCAAGAAATGTTTTGAAAGGATATCCTATCCCATCATCTTTCTTTTCTCCTGCCATGAGAGGTCGCTTGGGCATGTGAGAGTTTTTTTCCTGAAGAGAAACAATATCGAGACCCAATTCTTTATACCCTTACCTTGTTGGGGACATGCATTAAGACGACAAGGAGAAGACCGCTCTGATACCACTAATCCATATGTTATGAGAAGAAAGAAATGAATACAGATTATTAAAATATTCTTAACACATAATAATAGAGATATAGTAAAATTTATTTTCTGTTCAATAAGTAAATAAGCTAAAACTGTAAAATGCAGCGGAAAACAAGAGTGTTGGAACGGTGACGGCTTATCTCTAAGAAGAGATGTGACGGTTGTGCTCATTCACAAGAAGATGATTACAATGAGGATTTGAAGGCCTTTTTACAATAAAAAGGAATGTCAAAAACCCTAGACATCCAAAAACCTAACCCTAGGAGATGAAGTGCCAAAAGTCATGTGGGCCCCATTTGGGTAAGTTAGTACATCAACTTCTCGGGGTTGTAACGTTTGCATATGATCTTTGTTTTTGGCAAATGATAGCCCGTTGGAAAGGTATATTCGAGGAGATTCATTTTGGAGGAGTAATCAGAGCCTTTGTATTTCATTGAGAAGCTTGATCTAGAAAAAAAATTCATTTAGGCCCTCAATATGGCCCCAGAAGTTAAAAACTGCTAAAAATAGTAAATTGCAAAATTGCTAGAAAATTATTTTGAGTGAGTTGGAAAAGGTGGGTGGCCATCGGTATACACCTGGATCAATATACATTTGGATGGAACGTGGATGTTCCATTTATTTTTTGGAATAACTGTTATATATATGTATCTTTATTTGACTTCTTTTCACTTCTATTAGATATTGAATTACGTATACCTACATAATCCAATCTATATACATGTATCGTATTGTTCATGTTGGGTTTATTGATTTGCATGTAGCTAAAAAATGTATATATATGCTACAGAATTGAATCTCTATATATGTATGTATGTTACAAAAGATAAATAGTCACTTTATGACTCATAGATATCTCAACATGGAATTATATATTCTAGTTATAAATCCTAAGAAAGGGAAAATTAAGAAATTCAACATTATTATACAAAGTCTTAAACTCTCGAGATTACCATATACAGTAGCATATTTATTAAGTACCATAAAACCATAGAATATTTGAATATTTCATGCTTTGAAAGAAGAATGAATACTTTGATAATTCCATAAGAATGGGTGAAATCAGGGTTCTCTCTCATTATTATTGAAGATATGAATATACAAAGTAGACCATGAGAAAACGTAGGAAAACAAGAAGAAATTATAGAATTAAAATATTAGGAAATAATTTGTATATCAATGCAAATTAACAGTGTTAAGCTATAAATATGCCTTAGGAACCTGATAACCCTATTTACTTATTTAGGGGTTTTTGTTACAGATGGGTATTTTATACCTGATATATTCTTGTTTTTTAAAGAATTTTTTAGGATCACCATAGAAATGATCAATTATAGAGGTTGTCCATTGTGGAATCTAAAGTGATTCTTCTCCTACCTTTTGATATGTGTTTCCAAAATTATTAAGCTTACGATTTTCCTAAAATACAATACATATCAAATTCATAATGAAATAAGAAGAGGTGTCACATGATAATAATGTATACCTTTATATATATATATATATATATATATATATATATATATATATATGCCACGAATTTATGGTGAACATGGACATAAAATATTCCAAATATTCCAGCAAAGTAAAATCATCACAAAAAGATTTAGATACATGCTAGAGTAATTTATGATAAATTTCTCCAAATTAAGATTCAATCAAATTACTCTCAACAGAAAATTCGTTGAGAAACAAAAGTTAATACAAGTCATTTTTTCCAATGTTCTTTTGAATAAGAGAATCTAGATAAGGAATCTTCAAGTGGAACCCGAGCACCTTTTATGAGGAATACAACTTCCTTTCAAAATCGTAATATTTTGAATTCAACCTACAAAGGGAAAATGAGGAAGAATATTAAATTGGATATATAAATACATTGTTTCCTTCAGAAAAAACTTTGAAAAGAGTAAAATGAGAAAACAAAAAATAAGGATATCATCAAGGAAACTTTTCTCTAATGTAAAACAAGGTCGGGTCATCCTTTCCTTTAAAAGATGAATATAGCCTGTGATGTGAGAGGAGAAGTGGCCTCGTGGTAAACTGATGAGTTCCCTTGCAGTTCAAGGAGAGACCCATCATTAGTTTTGTAACCAAATAAGTTAAATTTTTGAAGAAATAAGTAGAGGAAGACAATACGACTAATAAAAAATTATGATAAATAGCGAAGACAAAAAACGAAATAAAAATATACTATTTCAAAACATAGATTAACCTGACAATAAATTATTATCCCTTGGGTTGCAGAAGGAGAGGATTACCATTATTATGAGAGCTTATTACAAAGCTAACCCTCCTTCCTGGAACAATTTACCTTTCTAGTAACTAAATGGTTAAAACAAACTCTAATAGTGAAAACTACCTTGCTTCTTGCTACAAAACTTGAACCGAGTCTTTTATTGTAATTTTGGATATCCTTTCCTGTAAGGATTATTCCCAACACATTTGTGCATAACAAGGTCGACACCATGGTTATTACGAAGATTCCCTTTAATTTAACCATAGAATATTTCCTGTGACGAAGAAGCGACATAAAATCTCTTTTGAAAACAAGTGAAAAATGAATAAGGAGAGTTTTCTGCAAAGTCTTCTTGTTCAATCAATGATAGCCCCTCAAGCCCCTCAACCAACCATAAACAGAATATTAAATGCTAAGCCATGTGACACTCCTTGTTTAGAACAATGGTATTTCTTAGTGCCCTGATGGAATAGACCTGTACGTACTAAATTTTACTAAAAACTCAGACACGTCCCCTTCCCTCGAAAATCGAGGACCAAACTGATAAGGAACGAACTTAATGAACAAATTAAAGTTTCACCAAGTTTTAGGTTGGTCAATGATGCCACTTACTAGGTTATGGTGTTCATTTATATGGCCCTTTTATAATAACTTATATCCTCGATCTAAACCTTAACAAAGTCGCAAGGCTTCTTTTCAAAGGTTATTAGATTTGGGTGTTTGTTTAAAAAGGATATAAGGGTGGACACCTTTTATAATATTAAAATAAATCCTTTATTTTGATAATCAATTATCATATAGTAGCAACACTTTAGTGGATTAAAAAGAGACAATAATAAGTTTTGATAATTTTGTATCTAACCTTTTAAGAACATATCTAATTACGTATTTTCAAAGTAAGAATTGATGAAGAACAAATCCATATTTTTAAACTAACAATTTTTTTTATATGGAAATTTGGGTATGTTATATATGGTGTCAAAGTTATAGGTTACAACACTTAGGTCTAAGGGAGAAACTAGAAAATTATCATGTTAAATGAAAAATATAAAAACCAAATTTTTTACGGTTGTGTCAAAATGTTTTTGTAACAATGTCAGTGTAGAATGGCGACGTAAGTCCTGAAGGTATTAATAATCAAGAACCTCCTAGGAACACAAAACATTAGAATGAAAGTATTTATGCAACCTAGGTACTAGAAACAACTAGGAATCTTATAGTGGAACTACAGATATTCAAAGTTGATAATGAAAAATTAAAGAAAGAACATGAAGATTAACAGGAAATTAATAAGATGTTTTTACTGAGCATAGCAAAAAAAAAAGATCCCAAAGAAAAATGAAGTGGACGAGGAAGTTATTAAAAACACTTCAAAGGATTCTAGCCATGGAACAGAAAAAGAAAATAACTTTTCTAATGACACGCATATGACAAAGTTGATTTCTCTTGTTTATATTGAGTTTCTTGTCGTCTGATTGCTTGACAGCCTTTGTTTATTTTGAGTCTGAGTTTCTTAGCCTTATCCTTAACCTGACAGTGTTTCATTACATATACATAGGTTTTTTCCTGACATTCGCGTACATATGTGTGTTGTCATTTTGTAGGAAGCGTATATACGGGATTTTCCCTTGAACGGTTATGTACACCATTCTTGTATGCTTGGTTGCTGAGTTTGATGTTTGTTGGGAGACTTTTGATGGTTACTGAGTCTTCTTAGGTCTCTATTATGATCGTTAAGTTCCTGCAAAGTGATAGGAAACCTTTCTTTGGTTTAATTTTTGGGCAGTTTCTTTCTCATCATCCTTTTCGTTGATTTTCCTTGTATCTTGGGCTGGGTGTTTTCTTCTTGATATCCTACTTGGTTTGTATCTGTTTACATACAGTAGAATCTTTATATCAAGTTGTTGTTCATTCCTTGCATTTTCATTCTTTTATATTGAAAATACAAAAATAATAAACACTTTTCATTGTTGGCATTTGATCTTTGGGTTCTTATCATCAATCTTAGTACATGTATGGAAAGATTGCATCTTATTTTGAATTGAAGAATTAAATTGAAAAATGCATTTTGAAAATCTTATCATTAATTGGGAATTGAATTTAGGACTTTGCATTTTATTCATATTCATTTATTTTACTTTTTGAGGTATAACATCATCATTTTCACTATCACACCTTTTTGAGTAAACAAGGACACTAAAAGCAATGTTGATAAATTAAAATTGATTAGAAACGATTTTATTTTTTAGGGTGCACAAAGTAACTTAGGATTTAGATCCTTGGACTAGGATTTTGTGAGTAAACTTCTCTAAGGCTATTAAATCAACATATGTGTTTGATTAAGGAAGTGGTGAAATCCATTGTATAATTGGTGACATCAGGAGGCTCCACTTACACTGGATTTAAGCATGAGGTCACGTGAGGTTGGTTGAGGGGATATCCCCCCAATACCTTCTTAGCGTTATATATCTTTTTGGGGATCTATTCATATATGGGGATCTTGCTAGTACCTTTACCTCTGTGAGAGGAAGTGATTTCAAGGTTTTGGGCTTTGTTACCCTGCCCATACGGTGGACCTGACTTACAACTGTTTGTCTGTGCATCAGTTATATCGTGGTTTCTTAGTTTCTTAACATAGGTACCACGTAGGTTACTTGAAGGGGTTATTTTGTAGGTACGTTGGGTCAGATAAGGGTCAGACAACACAGAGCCTTTATGGAGGATTACCTCTCCAGGGGGATCTAACCAATTGGTTTTTAATCCCACGAGGGCCCTTGTAACTGATTTTGATACCTCCAATCTTTTACAGAGAGTCTCAGGCCCCTCTTGGGTGAGGCATACCTACTTTAGGGAGGGAGGCCCCTTTCAACCACTTTATCTTGTTTGTGTGCATATTGGAATTTTGCTTATTCTGGTGTGCTCTTTCATTATTAGTTGACCTTAGGATTTTGTATTGCGACATGAATTTTCATTATTATGGATAGTGAAGTCCCTTTCACTCCCTCATTTGGTGCTACCTCCCCCATGGAATTCACTCATTTCATGGGGACTAATTCGTCCATGTTTCATAATGGTATACAAAATCATGATACTCAATAAATACCTTAGGTATCTAATCATATTCCTCTTGATATGCCAAATATACCTTCACCCTTTCCATCCTCTCCCTCACCTGGTTATATGAATCCTAGTTTTGGATCTGGGGGCATGATGACTCCTTTTTCTACATCTTCGTTTGATGGGATTCATATCCATCAACTGACTCTCACAATGGGAGGTTGGAATATCTCTTCTTAGAGATCCAAACCTAGCTTCACTTTTCTAGGAGCAAGTGCTCAAATGGGTAGTTATTCTACTTATTACACCCTATCCATATATCCTTCGTCCACTATGCAAGTTCCTAGAAACACTTTTCCCATGACGAACCTCCATCTTCCCTTTAGTATTTCATATGAAGGGAGTCTGTTTTATAGTATGGGAAATCCCCTTCATAGAGTTCCTTTGTCTGAGGGAAACATATACCCTCACCTAAGTAACCCTTCTCATGTCGCTTTCTCTTTGCAAGCAACTTCTTTGGTGAATATTCCCTTACAACCCTTTATGAATCAGTTTGGAGGAGGATACTTTCCTATCAGACAAGGCCATGGATTATACCAAAACCCTTACTGGCCCGAAATTTCTTAAAACCAGTCTTTCCCAGAACCTTGGTCTCAAATTCCGCAACCAAACGTCTCTAGTCCAGTCACTGCAAGTCATACTAGTATTATATCACCAACCTCTACTAGTCATGTTGGATATTGGTCCATAACCTATGCAATTCATGTTGAAGACCAACAACCATCCGCTCCAAGTCATGCTTGGGGAAAAAATATAGTCATTACTAATCACATTGCACATACATCACCGACCTCTAGTAGTCATGTTAGGAATTCATCACCAACCTCTACTAGTCATGTTGGGGATTCATTATCAACCTCTACTAGTCATGTTGAAGGTTCGTCACCAACCTCTACTAGTCATGT
>JZKD02S1765596.1:172880-185746 GCA_000966675.3 Picea glauca | reverse complement strand
CTGCGAGCAAGGATTTTCTCCATATCGAACCAGTGGAGTCGCCAATCAATCCTTGAATCATGGAGTCTCCAGGTGAAAGATGTGCAGCTTCGAATGTGTCTGGTCCTTGTTCACCCTCAAAGGCCAGATATTAACATTATCGTTACCCCAGGAAACTTCTCAGGCTGAGAAAGCAGCCGCTGAAGCCTTCTCGAGAAAACTCCTCTGGGTCAGCTTTCAGGTGTGCCAATAGTGGCCACAACTGAAACGGTAAAGTGGAAACAATGGAGTTGCCACAGTGGAGTCGTCAGGTGCAAAGTAGAAATCTTTAAGGGATCTGATGTTTGATGCACCTTCAGAATCAGAGGCTCAATGTTGTTCTGCCCAGGGAAAATCTTCAACTTCGTCCCTGACAACAGTGCCAGATATGCTGGCGACGGAATTCACTCCTGGATTGCTTTCAGGAGCAGAGCCCGACGCCCATCAGTTTTATGTCACGGTGGTTTTTAATAGGTGATCAAATGGATAGAGACTCAGGAATATATTACTCTAACTCAGAGACTGTGTCTGGCATGTGAGAAACAAAGGAGGTCTTGATCTAACTTCAGTCAGTGGGTTGATTAAAAGGTGAACATGTGGAAGACTTGATAAGAAGAGTGAAGAAACTACTTCAGGCAAGAGGCTTTCAGTAATTCGTAGAGGAAAAACCCCGAATGCGAGATCCTCTGGTTCAGGGCTTCGAGATACTAAAAAAGGGACTTGACTGGATTCTCCAATTCCAATTCGTTCAGTGTTAGGAAAATCACAAGGAATGATCAGAGACAGTGCGACTATTACAATGATCAAACTCTACATCATCCTATAACAGCTACAACTCGACTGGATTCTCCAATTCTAAGATTCTCTAACAAAGTTTGAACAAAGACACGAAAGAAACTAACATTCATAAGGCAAGAAGTCTCTAGAGTTCATACATAACCAGAGATAACAATGCTTCATTAAAGCTTTACAACCGGGAGCCTCGCTCAACCATCGATCCTTTACAAAATGGCAAAAATGCCTACATATACTCAAAAAAACCAACAACAGCAAAAACAAGACGTTGCATTAAGAGCATTGCGTCTGCAAGTCTTCTGACAGTCTGCGCATGCATACTGGACGATCGTGCTTATGAAAGACGCCATATTAACTGCACATGGCTCCAACAAGGGGAGTAGCTGAGCCATTAAATGTCAAGCTAGTGTGTGCATACCTCCTCCGGCTGGTGGAGAAATCGGGCCTAGCTTCTCTGGAAGAATGGGTACACAGGACCCTCCTGAGCATACTACTGGTTAGACACTCCATGCCTTACATTTAAGGAGTGAGGCGAGGTTTCAACCACCTTCTCCTATCTTCATTTATTTTGAGCAAAAACCAAGCTCGAGGACGGGCCCGATGGCAACTGGAAGTCGCAACAGACCTCCCTGCGTAGCTATTTTATTTTTCCTCCCAAGTGACCACGATTTGTGAGCCTATGCCTAGCTTTAAGGGCACTTTCGACGTTTCGGGATGAGAAAAGAGCGTGTCTCTTTTCCTTCAAAATCCCGATGGGCAAACTACTGGGAGACCCTGACGGTCGTCGTGTGTTCCTCCACTGATCGGAGGGTTCTGAATTGATTCAGCAATGCTGTGAGCCCCAGTGGCCACATGATAACACAAATGCCTCTCCTCTGGGATTTCTCTTTTACAACCAGGAGCCAAAACCGTAGGCCCGACTTAGAAGAGCGTTGATCAGCACTTCGGGGTTCGGGGTTTCAGTATGTGAAATGGCGTGGAGTGCTTACCGCTCGAACTCCCGAATGCTGATATGGCGTGGACGCGTGCCGTGCATCCTTCAGATGAATGAACCAGATAGTACGCTATTATATAGGGGGCTCCCCCCATTTGCGGGCTTGTTTGATGTGACCTGGGGCTAAGACCTTGGGCTAGGCGCCAAAGGGGCTTTCAGAGCTTCGTTGATTAGCGATTTCAAATGCAATGAACGGACAACTCCTTGTCTCCCGAATCACCGATCCCCGATACGCCGATTGGCTGCCACATATCCCAACGAGATCGGATGATCTAGATTTTCTTTGAACCATGGCGCTGCCCTTCATGCTAAACCCCAGGAAACTTGACAGCCCCGAAAACCCGATGACCGTTGATTAACTCTGTAGGCTAGATCTCGGTTGCCGACAACAAAACTTTGCTCACTCGCTTGACTCGCTTCTCAAAAAGGGATTCTCCCGTGCTGCACTTGGGCGCTTTCTATGCTACCTACAGGTGTGGGTTTCCTTGATCTCGGGAAAAGAATTATCGCTAACAATATGTACCAACATCATCAACTATACACCTCATGTATGTGCCAACTCATCAACTACTTGTATCAACCATGTATTCAACTTGTAGCTCAACCAAAAGCCCTCATCAATTTCATCATCCAAATATGATTTGTAACTTTGTAATTTACCTAGTGTATATGATCACATACCTACAAACCTTCCTTAAATTTAACAACAAGAGACTATCACTTTCATCAAACGTTTCTTTAGTCTCACGAGACTAGTTTTGGATTAGTCAACAACCCTAACTTGAAATAATCATAACTTTGTACCTGTAATGAATAAAGATTTGAAATTGATACACAATGTTCTTTAGTGTGTTTTGTGCAATTCCTCCAGGTTTCACTACTTGTAACCTATCATAAAAGGAGTTATGACAAAAATGGCACACCTTGCTGAATTATGGCTTATTCTAGAGAGCGACCTTGTAGAGTGTTCCCCACACGGAATATTTGTTGAATTAATATGAAAATGTTAAAAAACATAATAAATATTGTACGCTAACCAACACATATTTTCTTACATAATTTGGATCTTTTATCAATAAGTTATGACCTTTTTACCCGAAACACCTGTTTTTGACTAGTTTCAGGACTAGCCACAAACACTATTTTCCACGGAGTATGACTCCAAAAATAAAACGATCCACAAGATTAATTTTTTACCATAGATACTTAGATATGTTTCCTAAATGGAATAACAATTTCACAGTCTGAATCATTCTAGAAAAATATTTATTTCGAAAATGGTGAGATGACATGAAAAAAACATACCTTAGAAAGCAACATCAAAAGAATTTATCCTTCCTTGAATTCTGGCCTTCTTTTCTTCACTTTCATCAAAAATTCGTATTAGATATCATTTGGTTACATAAGACACCTATAGTTGATCAATATTCTCAAGTTTATCTAAAATGAGAGAGCCTTGCCTCTTATTTATACTCTCCAAGTAGCTTCCTTAAAAACATCTTTTAGGGTTAACCCACTTCTAATTTCTCCATTAAATTTATTATTTAAATAAAAACAAATTGTATTAACTTTGAATTATATTACACTCATCACTTCACTTTATTA
Organism: Picea glauca; assembly: GCA_000966675.3. NCBI lineage: Eukaryota > Viridiplantae > Streptophyta > Pinopsida > Pinales > Pinaceae > Picea > Picea glauca. The sequence continues at coordinate 182,334 of JZKD02S1765596.1, read as the reverse complement.
TTTACTTTCTAAAGTCTCTTAAACCACTTTGACTACTTTGACCTTTTGGGGCTTCTCGATGACATAAGAGGGTCCTCCAACTTCGTAAGGCCATAACTCTCAAACCGTGAGGAGTTATGTGACGTTCCACATACCACTAGAAATGGAATGACATGTAATATCCATATAAAATAATATTACCTTCAAATATAGAAAAAAATATACCATTCTCCATCAAACAAACTTGGGTCCATTAGCCAAACCTGGGTTCTCCAACTTCACATGGTCATAACTCTCTAACCGGGAGGAGTTATGTGATGTTCCACATACCACCGGAAATGGAACGACAAACACTATCCATATAGGATAGTTTCCCTAACAAATTCACTATCCTTCATCTCATTATTCCACAATTAAGCATGGGTTCTCTTACTCCGCAAAGCATCTTCCTATGAGGGTTTTCACCATAATGGAACCACTTTGGATTTCATCCATCTTTACTTCCTATCAACCATGAAAAGACAATAATGAGTCATATTTACATCAAACAATCTTGGGTCCATTACCCAAACCTTTGTGTTGTGGGGCTTTCTTCAAGGGTTGAGATCAATGACAATCAACCTTAATCAACAATTCTAGGGGAGAAATCACCCTTATCTCTAAGCACATCTAAAAAGGATCCAAGTTGGTTTGGCTCGAATCCAAGCTTTAGGACGTATCTAAGGGAAATACCAAAACTGATGGATTCATATCCTCAACTTATTCCAAAGCTAACTAAGGTGGTTGAGCCTCTCAAATCCTATAAAATGAGGCATTCTCATGGTGAAAAGGAGAAGAATATCAGTGAAAAGTATTGTCATTCTGATCATGGATATTTCAAGCAAGGGGTTGGACAAGGAGGACTTGGTGAGGCTTCTACGTATGCATCTACAGATTGTAAGTACCTTGTTGTGTTCCAATTAATATATGCTTGTCCTGTTACCTTCAATTTTTTATACTATTGCATGGGCTTGTCTCTTCTTGATAATCTAGTTTAAACTAATCTTGGTAGAATAGGAAGCATGCATTTTCTTTGTTGTCTATTGAATTGCAGAACTCATTAAAGGGACTAAAGATCAAGTTCATCTTTGACCGAGCAAGGACAAGCTTTAGACAAAAGGTACATCTTCTGTTCTTCCTCTTTTTCTTTTGACTAGTTTAGTTGCATTTAAAGGAATGCCAATGTCCAATGTTAGCATTTTTTTGTTTTGGTCGTAGGGTTTTACGATCCAGAGGTCATTCACCTGTCCGCAGAGGAATTTTCCTACAACAGAAATTGGTGAATCCATTGGGGATCGAATATTTCAGTTTCATTGTCTTTCCTTGGTTTTGTCTTAGTTTTTACTCGTCTTCAGATTTTGCTCGTTGTATTTTTCTCTTTTATACATTTGGTGTCAGTCCTGAAGTCATCTCACATAGACTGATGATCAAGCCTTCCTGATTTTTTATTTTATGGGTTGATTCCATTTCATTCTCAGAAACCCGCACCCTTTTTCCTTTACATCCAAATAATTTATTTCAGCATCGATGCTCCCCTATAGTGCTTTAGGGAGCGTTGTAGCACTCTGGTGTTGATAAGACCAGAGTGCCAATTTTTCTCCTTTTTGAAAAATTGTTGGATACTTGTGTTGGGTATAATTTTTTTTTTTCTTCTTCTGCTCATGACTTGTTTTGTTAGTTTATGTGTTCTATCAATCCTATAACCTGTTTCTTTTTAATATTTTTTTTTATCTTTGTTTGGATTTCCTTAAAAAAAATCCTTGTTTTGAGTTCATTTTTTATACTTTCTCTTTCATCTGATCATTTGAAGGTTATTAGAAGGAAACTTAGAGATCTTTGTACTGTTCTAATTGGTCTTTGATCTTTGTATCTTTCCAAGAAAAATTCTTAAGTGATTTTTGTTATTTTGGCTTCCTTTTTGAAAAGTTTCGATTTGTTTTACTTCTTATTTCAATGTTGTGAGAATGTTCTTTTTGTTTGTATGATGATTGCTTCCAAATGTCTAAAACTGCAATAGTGAAACTCATTTGGCATAAGAAGCATTACGTTAAACCAATTCATATTCATATTCAAAAAAATATACCTTTTCATGATTGGTTTTTACATATTAGAAACAATTTCTGAATAGTTTAGCATTAAATTGGATTCTTGTTGAAAACAATTGCATGGAATTTCTGCATTTTTGTGTTTGATAGTGAAAGAAAATTTTTCTCCTTCCCATAAATAAAAGTTCGTTGAAAGAAACACTTTCTTATCATTTTTACTTTTCTTCTTTGGGATTCGAGTAGTAACATCATCAATTTCACTCTCATTCACCTCTTAGTAAAAAAATCCACTAAAATCAACGCTAATTAAAATCAATCTAGAAACTTTTTCTTTTTAGATTCTTCCACCAACATTAGACTAGGATTAGCGCTTTATATTAAGCTGTGAGTAAATATCTCCAAAGAATTCAAAACAAACTTATCATCTTGCGATAGGGAGAGTAAATCCAATTTTTGTATAAGTATATCTGGGATCCCCCTCTCACATAGGGGTTACGCATGAGGTCGCGTTCGGGAGAGCCACAGAGATTATCCCTCCAAGATTTAACCGTTCATAGTAGTAAGATCATATATTGGGGGTTCTTCTTGAGGTCCAATTGTCTTCAATTGGTCTCGGTGCTTCATGAATTTTGAATCTGTTCAGCGTCCTATGGAGTTCTATCGGTCCACTTGTCCTCAGTTCTCTTGAAGGATTTCAGACTTGTTATCCTTCCCATACATTCAGACTGGACTGTCGAATGTACCTACCCAAAGGCTAACTATGAGTTGGTGTGCTTAGTAGCCATAATATTTAGGTTCCTCACACAAGGTGACAGTGAAGGGAAGTCTTTGTTGTACCTGGGACAGACATTGGTCAAACTCACTTGGGCTCCTTGAAGCATAAATCCACGATTGTTGTGTGGAAGCTTGCACCAAGGCATAAGTCCATTAAGAAGGTCGACAACATAACTATTCCACCTGCTCATATCCTATCCCATTCTCAATTTTATCATGTGATTTTGGACTTCATCACCAACTAGTACGCTAATTGAGAGAAGGTTTATGTTTTCTTGTTGATTCTTCTAGATTTTTTATCATGTGTTGTTGGTTTATTTAATAATTTTTCAATATTGAGACTGTAGACGATAAAGGTCTTTGTAGATCACATAGGATGAAAGGGTTTCCTCTGGAGGGATACAAACCCTTACCTCCTAATTCACCTGAAGACATTTACCGTGAAGAGGTAGAAAATCGCTCTGACGCTGGAAGCGTTGCTACTCCTTTGTTAGAAAATCCTGAAAGCGCCTTGGTTATGGTTGAGAATTCCATTCCTCAAACTACCACTTTGTCATAAGATCCTCTTGAACCACTTCTTATTCTATTGGACTCGTTCGGTATCATAATACAAGAGGAAGTTCAACGTCTGTCATCAAGGCCATATACCCAAACATAGATGGAAGACACAGAACATGATTATGATGAGTACATAACTCCTGTTTGGTCTGTTGGCATGGAAAATCCAAAAAAGACACATATTCGTTCCATATGGAGGACTCCATTAGGATGTGACCTTTATGAACATTTTAACTTTAGTGACCACCTCTTGATCCCCATGACCCTCTTACTTATTTTGTTGTTGAGGTAGGATCGTCTGATCAGACTATTGGTCGTCACATCGAACAAGTAATCGATCCTACTGCTAAATCAACACAAATACAACTTAATGTTGGAGTTGTAACACATAATCATGCATAAGGTACTTCGACTGTTACTCCCCCCACTACACCTTTTCACACTATAGCTCCTTATGTTTCATAGAATCCTAATGGAACACCTTTACATCATAGAATGCAGACCCTTTCCATACACACACAATCGGGACAAATCTTGAGTAGGGGGAAACCATCATCTAGTGGTCTTGTCCCTCCTGGGGCACAGTCACCCTTGCACATACCTACCGGGGGGAAACCCCCTTTTATTGGTCAAGCCACAGTTGTCACACAACCTATGGCAGTGGGAAACACCATTTTATTAGGAACCCTTCACAACCATGGGGGGTACCTCAAGAAGGTACATTTAATCAACCTTACCAAGGGGGGAAATCATACCATAACCCATAAGGAAGAGTGCCAAATCATGTTCCTTCCAGATTATATTTTGGACAGCCTTATCTGGGTGTCCCAAATCCCACCTAGGGTCCTCAAGGAAAAACAAATTATCCTCCCCAAGGGTCAAATGTTTACCCTCCACACGGACAAAATGTTTACCCTCCTCAAGGGCAGACTATTTATCCCCCACAACCTAATAAATAGACTTATACTCCTTAGAATCAACCAAGTTTCCCTCCACTCATGAACGTTCTTCAACAACAATCGAATCCTGCCTATACCGGTCAACAACAACCATATATGGGAGGGCATACTGGATACAATTACCCACCTCAACGAGTTTATGGTCCCACTGGTTTCCCTATGCTGCATTAGTATCACCCTCAGGTTAACCGGCAATTACCATTTCTCACTACACTGGATCTACCATATTTTTCTTGGTTGACAAATGATCCCATATTACATTTTCCTTTTTGGATGGTAATTCCTGTTGAATTACCTTCAGACATTCCCAAATTTGACATAAACCTATGGAATACCCGAACAACCATGTTATGAAATTCCATCTATGGTGTTCATCAAACTCACGGATGGATGATTCTATATATTTGTGTCTTTTCTAGTGCACACTCACGGGTTCTGCAGAAAAATGGTACATTGAACTTCAATGTGGTACCTTTTAAGACTTCAAATCCCTATCTATGGCATTTCTCACACATTTTCAATTACCCATCCATTACGAGACGGGTACTGAACTCTTAACCTCACTTCATTAAACAAACTTTGTACATATCTCTGATCACATTCATGAGTGGAGATGATGACGAAGGTTGATTAAAGAGATTATTCCTGATCAGTTATATGCTAAATGGTTTAATAAATATCTTTTACCCCTAATATCTCATGACGTCACCATGGGTGGTGTGGTCACTAAGGAAGAAGTCATTTCTCGCGCTCAGTATTTAGATTTGATTTACTCCCAATATGGTACATTGTATGAGTTCATGCCAAATTCTCCCCGTACTTCTACCGATCCATCCAAACCTTCTTCCATGGAAAATGCAGATGGAGTCATCGGTACCGTCAAAAACCAATCTTCATCATCGTCGACCAGAACTACTAATCTCTCTTTTTCTGCACTTGTCACCAGTTCGAATTTACTCTCCTCTACCCCCCCGACTCAAATATCTGAGATGAATGTAGTTCAATCTACCTCTTTGCAACAATCCGAGGAAAAGAAGAAAACAAAAAATAAACCCAAAAAGAATAATAATAATAATGAAAATCCAAAAACACAAACTCCACCACCTTCTCCTAAGAATAAACCACAGCAAAAACCAAAATTCCTGTGTCTCATTTGTGGTGATGATCATTACACCAGAGACTGTCCTCATCGCGATGAAGTTGCAAAAATTTTCAAAGGGAATTCCCAATCCACTATGTTAACACAACCATTTCCTCAGCAACAATTCATGGTTTCTCAATCCCTTTCCCCTCTAGTTGGGGGTAATCCTAGTCATCTTCCTAGTGAGGAAGCGTCGTCGAGTTCTCATATTTATATGTTCAATGGGATCAATTTAACCACTCGCACAAAAACGTATGACACACTGGCTAAATGTGATAAATATAAGATCACTAATGGTAACCCATTGGATCCATCTCCCTCCACCGTTAGTCCTCTGACTGGATCACTTCAGATTGAAAACCCCACTTTCAACTCTATTTTACGCCCTCCCAAGAGAACTATTTGCTAATCAACTTTTAATACTAGTTCATGTGCCGCCCAAAACTACAACATTGTTGAATATTTGTCTCAAGCACCATCTGCTATGTCTGCTCATGAATTTCTACAACATTATCCAAGTCAACATAGAACACTCTTGGCCACCATCGACACAATTGATCCTAAGTCATCAAATAATATCACGTTTAACCTTGATAACTTCAAGGCACAACTTTCTCACCAACTTGATTTTCAAATTGATGTAGCTTTTCATAACCAACACATTCACTGCACCATACTGGATGAGGGAGCTTCAACTTGTGTCATGTCGTTAGCATGTTGGAAAGGATTAAAATCACTTTCACTTAAGCAATCCCCTACCATGTTATGAGCTTTCAATGGGTGAGGTTTTTGTCCTCACTGACTCTTATAGTCCTTAGTTGTTCAATTGGGAGGCAAGACTATCTCTGTTGATGTATAGGTTGTTGATGATCCCCTTGATTACAACTCGTTGTTAGGAATAATTTGGTTTTATTCCATGAATGTCGTTTCTTCATCGGTGTTTCGATGTGTACAATTCCCCTATCAAGGTAAAATTGTCACTATAGACCAGTTAGATTATTGCACCCCTGACGCTTGCACTCCCGCCACCAAAAATATTCCTTTCTTGGGAGATAGCTAGATCACTTATGAAATTGTTGGTGTAGGTATTTTAAAATATTATTCCCTTATGCATACTTTCCCTACACCACTTCCTCCCACCACATAACACATTTATATTATCAATATGATATCGACTATGGCATATCAATTTTTTTAATCAGTTGATCCTTGGGTTGTGCCTAGTCCTTTGGAATTTGATGCACTAGGTGATGTTATGCCACTTAGTCCTACTGAGGCTTCATACGATGCTATCCATTCTACCTCTCCCTCTTTGGATGACCAACATTTTTTGGCATCCGACACTTATTCGTTGCCATCTTGGTTGGATTCCTTATCCTCATCTTTCGACTACATCCTATGTATTTTTCCATTGGACAAATCCATTATGGAAATGCTCAGTATTAATGAGGTACCTTGGGATGACAACCATCATTGATCATGTTTTCTCACTAGTCTAGATGAACTTGAGGAATATATACACTCTATATTTCCCCCCAATGTTGTCGATTCTCCCCAAACTCCTATACTTACCCAAGATATTACTTCTGAGGGGAATTTAGGAAACATATCTTATACAATCACTATCGATATTTCGATCAAAGAAGGTATCATGGAAAATTTTCATCTCGGTGCTAATTGTTCGCCCGAGGAAGTGGAAGATTACACCGCTTTATTTAAAGCATTATGTGACATCTTCACTTGGAGTTACGAGGAAATGTGAGGGATAGATCCATCGATCGTTGTGCATAATATAAAAAATTAACCATGCGTTAAACATGTATGACAAAAACTTCGCCTGGTTCATCCTAAGAAAACCGCGGCCATAAAGGAAGAAGTTGAAAAACAATTGAAATTTGGCTTTATCTATCCTGTCCCCTTGACGGAATGGGTTTCTAAAATCATTTCGGTTGCTAAAAAACAAGGGATCATTCATGTCTATGTCGATTATAGGGATCTCAACAAGGCTTGTCCAAAACATAATTACCCTACACCCTTTATTGACCAAATCATTGATGATTGCGCTGACAACGTTATATTTTCCTTCATGGATGGATTTTCAGGATATAACCAGATTGATATTCTTCTAGCTGATCAACATAAGACAACCTTCATCTGCCCTTGGGGGATATTCTCTTATTGGAAGCTACCTTTTGGCCTTAAAAATGTTGGTGCTACTTTCCAGCGACCATGTCGTATGCCTTCCACAATATCAAACAGATTGTAGAGCCTTACCTCGCTTATTTACCTACTCATTCGTCCACTCGACAACACCATATTTGTCATTTATGGGCCATTTTTCTTCGATGTCGGTTTTACCATATCCATTTGAACCCTCACAAGTGTATTTTCATTGTTGAATTGGATCGACTCCTTGGATTCATCATCTCTAAATATGGGATTAGGGTGGATCCCTTGAAAGTCAAATCTATTATTTCTTTACCTCCTCCCAACAATCTAACCCAACTACAAAGTTTTCAAGGGAAATAAATTTTTCTTCGTCCTTTCATATGCAATTATGTCGAACTCATATCGGATGACACTGCTCAATGCTCTTTTGATGCTATTGAACACCCATTAACCCACGCACCTATCTTGCATCCTCTGAATTATGCTCGAGACTATATCCTTTATTTGGCTACCTCTACTTCTACTATTGTGATGGTTTTAGTTCAAGAGGGCCCTAACGGTTATGAACATGTGATATACTATCTGATCAAGAGTCTGTCTAGCTCAAAGCTCCAATATTCACATGTTGAAAAGTTGGTTGTGGAAGTCGTCATTGTCGTCCATAGGTTTCGCCATTACATCCTGTTACTCACTACCATGCTCATTGCAGACTCAAACCCCATGTACCATATCCTTACACATCAAGTTCTTGGGGGAAAATATTCCAAAAGGATTGTTATTATTCAAGAATTCAATCTAGAGTTTGCAAAATCCAAAGCTAAAAAGTCATTGGTTTTTGCGGAACTTATCTGTGATCTTACCCATGCTGATGAATATATTGAACCTAGTGATTCTCTTCCCGATGAATCTTTGTTCCTCATTAGCACATCCAATCCTTGGTATGGAGATATTATTCTATATCTTCAAACCCAATGTTTCCATCTCAATATCTCTTGTGAAGAACGTCGTCGTATTCACCACCATTCTAAACGTTACCTTATCATCGACGACACTTTGCATATCTATGGTATTGATATTGTCTTACGATGTTCTTTAACCCATGATGAGGTTGAATGTGTGTTGAATGACTGTCACCTTGGAGATTGTAGCGGTCACCTTTCTAATATGGCTACAGCTAAGAAAATATTACGTGCCAGTTATTTTAGGCCCTCCATATTCAAAGATTGTATTGAGGGTGTCAAACGATGCCCACACTATCAAGTTTTCCACAAAAAGGCACGAACCCGCCCTGCTCCATTGCATCCCATTATCGTCATCAGCCCCTTTACCAAATGGGGCATTGATTTTATGAAATGTAATCCTACCTTAGCCAGGGGGCATAGTTATATCATCGTTGTCGTTGATTATTTCACTAAATGGGTTGAGGCTATGCCTACATTTCTTAACGATGGTCATGTTGGATCATGTTGTCATTGATTCCAATGGTTTGATTGATTGATGTCAAGTGATTGATTGATGCCAAATTATTGATTGATTGATGATTGATGTAATGTAATATGTATTGTCCTTAATGAGAATGCATAGATGAATATGGATCAATGAGTTGTCATTGATACGATGAAGATGGATAAATGAGTTGTCATTAATACATGATGAAGATGGATCGATGTGGTTTCATTGGTATATGATTCATTTTTGGAAAAATGTATAGATGACTCATTATTGTCTTATCATGATTGATAAGGTGCACAAATGGATGAACTCCAAAGTGGTCCCCTTATGGTGAAATC
>JZKD02S1765596.1:133885-148459 GCA_000966675.3 Picea glauca | reverse complement strand
TTGGAAGCCATGTGCACAAAGTCAGTACAGATTGTAACATTCTCATGAGAAACTAGTTCATCCAGCTAGGTCTCCATTTCTCCACTTTTGTGTATTATAATTTATTTTGACCATCGTAGATACTCCTATGACCTCACACATACGGGGGCATATTTTATAGAAAAATTTCCCTCACCCTATGAAATTTTTATCAAAAGGCCTTTTTCATTTCCCTATGTTGACTTGAAGTCCCTTTTTGCAGTTCCCATAGAAAAAAATAATATTTTTCCACATATACGCACCCTAACTATTATACAACATGCATATATGTAGGTTGCACCATTATAGCCCGCGTACATCGGGTTTCATCCCCAAAATTAAAAAATGGTGTTAGGTTTCCATGTCACATCACACGATCCATGATCCTTGACCTTCCATATACTGTAAACGTTCTGACTTGGCCCTTCAGTTCCATTTGAAGGCTATAAATGGGCCATATCCAAGTTGTGGAAAAGGGGAGAAGAATTCAAATTTAAGAGAAAAGTTACTCTGGAGAAATTATTCACCTCATATTGAGTCTGCATCCCTTTATCATTTTAAGTCTGAAAACATTGTTCATCCCCCAAGCTCTTCCCTACTTGATTGAGAACCTCATTGTCTCTCTTATATGAACCTTCCTTTGTTGGAGGATTGAAGTGGTGGAGGCCCAACTAGAAGGGACTTAGTTTCTCCATTCGGAACCGTGCCGACATAGAAGTTTTTCATTCATACACTTCTATTGATTACATTTTAATAGAAATACTATTTTCTTGTCCAATTAATATCTTGCAAATATTTGAATTATTATTTCATGGAAATATTTGTTATTAATATTGAAGGATTATGTTATTGAATGTGCTAACTTTATATATTATCACCATATGATTTCATATATTGGTTGTTGAGGACAAGTTGCAGCTGTATTTATTTGATTGAAGTGATCAACGATGGACTTCATCGAACGTCCAGATGAGGTAGTCTCTTTATCTTGTCTTGTTAGCATATCTTTTTATATAGCATACTTGAGATTATAGTTAATTTTTGCATTCATTTCTGTCCGTTGTAGTTTACCCCATGCCATATATAGATTTTCTTCATAACATATAGATTCTTATTGCACTTGTTTGATGAAATAACATCTCCTTTAGGAGAGAATTATTGTTCTGAGGAAGGTCACCTCGGTAATTATATGTTGATTACCATCCTTGTTATGTTCTTGGAAATAATTTTTATCTTGTTATTCTTGTTCTAGGCAGGTCACAGGAGATAGATCTGAGAATAAGTTACAATGAAAATTGCAAAACATGGAGAATATGACTCCATCAAGTGGTGAGGTAGGTGATCTCACCAAGTACCAATTCTAAAGGAAGATTGGTAAGAAAAAATATTTTTGGATATGATACACTCAGATGTGTGTGGACCAATGTCAACCTCCTCTCTAATAGGGAGATTATACCTCAGATGATTTCAAGGAATTCTACATAGAGGTCGGGATTAGGAGGGAGCTCACTACTCCCTACAATCCTCAGCAAAATGGTGTAGCAGAAAGAAAGAACCATTGAAGAATTGTTTAAGTAAATGATGAATGACCAGAATCTATTCATGTTTCTATGGGGAAAATAAAATATGAAAACTGTAAATGTTTAGAATAGAATTCCTCATCATATATTGAAGAACATGACTCTAAGAAGCCTTCTCTGGAAAAGAATCCAATTTTTGAACACTTGGATTCTATCCATGGAACAGAAAAAGTTGATAATGAAAAATTAAAGAAAGAACATGAAAATCAATAGGAAATTAATAATATGTTGTTACGAAGAATAGAAACAAAAAAAATATCCCAAAGAATAATGAAGTGGGTGAGGAAGTTAGTAAAAACACTTCAAAGGATTCTAGCCATGGAACAGAAAAAGAAAACAACTCTTCTAATGACACACAGATGACAAAGTTGATTTCTCTCGTTTGTATTGAGTTTATTGTCTTCCGATTGCTTGATAGCCTCTGTTCATTTTGAGTCTGAGTTTATTAGCCTTATCCTTAACCCAGTAGTGTTTCAATACATATACGCGGGTGTTTTCCTGACAGTCACTTACATACATTATGTAGGAAGCATATATACATGATTTTCCCTTGAACAATCATGTACATCATTCTTGTATGCTTGGTTACTGAGTTTGATGTTTTATGGGTGAGTTTTGATGGTTTTTGAGCCTTCTTATGTCTATGTTATGATCGTTAAGTGCCTGCAGAATGATAGGAAAATTTCCTTTGGTTGAATTTTCAGGTAGTGTCTTTCTCATCATCCTTTTCATTAATTGTCCTTACATCTTAGGCTGGGTGTTTTCTTCTTGATATCCTACTTGGTTTGTCTCTTTTTTCATACCGTATAATCTTCATATCAATTTTTTTGTTCAGTCCTTGCATTTTCATTCTTTTATATTAAAAATACAAAAACAATAAACATTTTTCATTTTTGGGATTTGATCTTTGGGTTCTTATCGTCGATCTTAGTACATGTATGAAAAGATTTCATATTATTTTGAATTGAAGAATTAAATTGAAAATTTTATTTTGAAAAGCTTATCATCTATTGGGAATTGAAGTTATGACTTTAAATTTTATTCATATTCATTTATTTTACTTGTTAAGTCATAACATCATCAGTTTCACTACCACACCTTTTTGAGTAAGCAAGGACACTAAAAGAAACACTGATAAATTAGAATTGATTAGAAACGATTTTATTTTTTAGGGTCACAAACTAGCGTATGATTTAGAGCCTTGGAATAGGATTTTGTGAGTAAACCTCTCCAAGGCTATTAAATCAACATATGTGTATGATTAAGGAAGAGGTGAAATCCATTGTATAATTGCTGACATCAGGAGGCTCCACTTACACAAGAGTTAAGAACGATGTCGTGTGAGGTTGCTTGAGGGGATATCCCCCCAATACCTTCTTAGAGTTAGATATATTTATGGGGTTCGATTCGTATATGGGGATATTACTAGTACCTTTACCTTTGTGAGAGGCAGTTTGTTCAAGGTTTCGGGCTTTGTTACCCTACCCATACAGTGGACTTGACTTACAACTGTTCGCATGCGCATTGGTTATATCATGGTTTCTTAGTTGCTTGACAAAGGTACCACATAGGTTACTTGCAGGGGTTATTCTGCATGTACCCTGGGTCAGATAAGGGTCATACAACACACAACCTTTATGGAGTATTACCTCTCTGAGGGGATATGACCAACTAGTTCTTAATCCCACGAGGGCCCTTGTAACTCATTTTGATACCTCTGATATTTTGCAGGGATTCTCAGGCCCCTCTTGGGCAAGGAATACCTACTTTAGGAAGGGAGGCCCATTTCAACCACTTTATCTTGTTTGTGTGCATATTGGACTTTTTTGTTTTTTTTGGTGTGCCCTTTGATCATTAGTTGACCTTAGGATTTTGTATTGTATCGTGATTTTTCATTATTATGAATAGTGGAGTCCCTTTGACTCACTCATTTGGCACTACCACCCCCATGGAATTCGCTCATTTCATGGGGATGAATCTGTCTATGTTTCATAATGGTATACATAATCATGATACTCAATCAATACCTTGGGTATCTAATCATCTTCCTCTTGATATTCCAAACATGCCTTCACCCTTTCCATCCGCTCCCTCACCTATTTATATGAATCCTAGTTTTGGATCTGGGCACATGATGAATCCTTTTTCTACATCTTCGTTTATTGGGATTCATATCCATCAACCGAATCTCACAATGGGAGTTTGGAATATCCCTTCTTACAGATCCAATCCTATCTTCATTTTTATAGGAGCAAGTGCTCAAATGCATGGTTATTATACTTATTACACCCTATCCATATATCCTTCGTCTGCTATGCTAGTTCCTACAAATACTTTTCTCATGACAGACCTCCATCTATCCTATAGTATTTCATACAAAGGAAGTTAGTTTTATAGTATGGGAAACCCCCTTCACATAGTTCCTTCATTTGGGGGAAGCATATACCCTCACCTGAGTAACCCTTTTCATGTCGCTTTCTCTTTGCAAGTGACTTGCTTGGTGAATATTCCCTTAGAACCCTTTATGAATCAGTTTGGAGGAGGATATTTTCCTTCCAAAGAGGGCCATGGTGTATACCAAAACCCTTACTAGCCCGCAATTTCTAAATTTACGAGAAAAGGACATTTTTTAGCGTTAAGTTGTAATTGCATCACATTCTCTTGCTTGCACTATTGAGCCTATTGTCAGTTCTCACTTTCACATTATATTCCTATCACCTCAACAATTTGCATCATCATCCAAGAAGATCCTTTTTTATATCCTTGTAGCTTGACACCCTATACCCAACAGGAAACCTTCCCCAAAGTGTCCATATCCTGCATGCACCTCCTTACATTGAGCATAGGTATGTTCCACTGTTGGAACTAGTTGCTTGCTAGCGACACTTGTTTCCTCCTCTGTATCATAGCATCCATTTGACTATGAAAAAACAAAAAAATACACGCGGGAAAATAATATTATCGTATATTGGCAGCGGTTGTGTCTCCTTTGAACATAGCACAAAATTTGAGTCCACTTGTCATCAAAATTTTGGGTTTAGCATGACATTAGGAATCTGAGCTCGTCACTTAGAGTTTACTTCCTTGACTGGTTACTCTTCCAATCCCTATGGAGAGTTTGATTGGTGCCTCCTCCATCACAAAGTTTCATCATTGAGTCTATGCTATCAGAGTCTTCCATATGTCTTATGCATTGTTCAAAGGATGTCTCTCAACCTGTGTTAGCCATTCCTCAGACCTATTGACTTTTCATGTCGACCATACCCTTAGTGTGTCTTAGATTTACATGAATCTATAGTCATATCCTGTACCCTGGTCCTAATTTCATCGTTGGTAGGTAACCTTGAACCCATTAGTCGACAGTTCGTCATTGGTCGCTGACTGGGGGGTTTCCCTCTTTTTCGACGACAATAAATCTATTTACACATTGGGATTCATGCATTTTCTTGGATACCATTATCCTTATTGGTGGTTTCCTTGCCTTTGTCAGCATTTTTCCTTATTGTCTTCTATTCAAAGGGTCTTTTTTGTGTACTACTTGCATCTGGAACACATGAAATATGCACAGGGTCGTTGGTTCATGAACATGTTCTTTATCTAATTTCCTCCAAATCATAAAGCTCCTTATTTGTACCTTGTGATGAATGATGAGAGTGCCTTAATTCTCTCCTTTCAGTGAGTCTCCTTCCATCGAATTCAACCCATTTATTCTAGAAACAAGGCTTAGATTCCTATGAGTACCTAGAGCCTTGCAGTCATTAGTGGCAGGTTCTCCCACCATCGATAGTTTGGAATACATCAATGTCTCATGATCGATGGATTATTCAAGTGTTCGAACTCAAAACCTTTATTCACACTTGCAAGAATGTACTATGTGCCTTGATACCAACTTTAATTATCGGTAGGTTGCCTCGCGTTTGTTAACGGTATACCTTAATGACCGATAATCAAATGAAGTCTCCTTGTGTTCGACCTCAACTCCTTTATTCACATGATGTAGACTTGCACCTTTGGCGAATCGTGTAGAAGACTTGAAGACATCAGTTCATAGTCACATCTTTCTTGAGTTGTTTTTATCTTTCATTGGACCAATACCTATGTGACTTTAGTGACCATGGGAGATCCGATTGTACTCCATTGTATACATATATCTTCAGATTGATTTTGAGACTGGATTTACTAGTCCTTGTTCATGACTATGATAGCCTATGGCATGCAGGCACCTTTGTATTTCCTATTCATGGCCATGAACAACTGTTTGGTATATTTCCACATGGATCTGCAATGTAATTCAAATTGTCATCCATGTGCGCAAAGTCAATACAGATTGTGATATTCTCATGAGAAACTAGTTCGTCCATATGGGTCTCCATTACTCCACTTCTGGGTATTATAATGTATTTCGGCCATTGCAGATATTCCTCTGATCTCACACATTAGGGGGCATATTTTATAGCAAGATTTGCCTCACCCTATGCAAATTTTCTCAGAAGGCCTTTTCCATTTCCCTATGCAGACTTGAAGTCCCTTTTTGTAGTTCCCAGAGATAAAAATAATATTTTTCCACATATACACACCCTAAATATTATACAACATGCGTATGCGTAAGTTTCACTATTACATCCCACGTACATCAGGTTTTGTGCCCAAAATTAAAAAATGGTGTTGGGTTTCCATGTCACATCATGAGATCCATGACCCTTGACCTTCCATATATTGGAAACGTTCTGACTAAGCCCTTTAGTTCCATTTGAAGGATATAAATGGGCCATATCCAAGGTGTGGAAAAGGGGAGAAGAATTCAACTTTGAGAGCAAAGTTACTTTGGTGAAATTATTCACTTCATATTAAGTCTGCGCCCCTTTATCCTTTTAAGTTTGAACACATTGTTCATCCCCCAAGCTCTTCCCTACTTGATTAAGGACCTCATTGTCTCTCTTATATGAGCTTGCCTTTGGTGGAAGATTGAAGTGGTGGAGGCCTAGATGGAAGGGACTTAGTTCGGAACCGTGCTGACACGGAATTGTTTTATTCATACACTTATGTTGACTACATTTTAATAGAAATACTCTTTTCTCATCCAATTAATGTCTTGCAAATATTTGAATTATTATTCCATGGGAATATTTGTTATAAATATTGATGGGTTATGCTATTGAATGTGCTAAATTTGTAAATTGTCACCATATTCTTGTGTATCTTGGTTTTTGAGGAAAAGTTGCAGGTGTATTGCTTTGAGTCAATTGCTCAATGGTGGAATTCATTGAACGTCTGGATGCGTTAGGATCTTTATCTTGTCTTGTTATCATATTTGTTTATATAGAATACTTGATATTAGAGTTGATTTCTGTATTCATTTCCGTCTTTTGTGATTTACCACATGCTATAGATATATTTCCCTCGTCACATATAGATTCTTATAGCACTTGTTTGATGAACTAACACCTCCTTTAGGAGACATTTATTGTTCCCAAGAAGGTCTTAGGTCACCTCAATAATTATGTGATGATTACCATCCTTTTTATTTTCTTGGAAATACTTTTTCTCATTTTGTTCTTGTTCTGAGCAGGTCACAAACGATATATCTAAGAAGAAGTTACAATGAAAATTTCAAAACATGGAGCAGATGAATCCATCAAGTGGTGAGGTAGGTGGTCTCACCAAGTACCAATTATAAAGGAAGAGTGGTAAGAAAAAGGAGTTTTGGATCTAATACACTCAAATGTGTTTGGACCAATTTCAACCTCCTCACTAAGAAGGAGAGTATACCGCAAATGATTTCAAGGAATTCTATACAAAGTTCGGGATTAAAAGGGAGCTCACTACTTCCTACAATCCTCAACAGAATGGTGTAGAAGAAAGAAAGAACCATTGAAGAATTTTTTAAGGAAATGATGAATGACCAAAATATATTCATGTTTCTACAGGGAAAAGAAACTATGACAACCGTACATGTTTAGAATAGAATTCCTCATCATATATTGAAGAACATGAGTCTAGAAGAAGCCTTCTTCGGAAAAGAATCCAAGTGTTGAACACTTGGATTCTAGCCATGGAACAAAAAAAGTTGATAATGAAAAATTAAAGAAAGCACATGAAGATCAATAGGAAATTAATAAGATGTTGTTGGAAGCATAGAAACAAAAAAATATCCCAAAGAATAATGAAGTGGACAAGGAAGTTAGTAAAAACATTTCAAAGGATTCTAGACATGGAAAAGAAAAAGAAAACAACTCTTCTACTGACACACATATGAAAAAATTGATTTATCTTGTTTATATTGAGTTTCTTGTTGTCTGATTGCTTGACAACCTCTGTTCATTTTGAGTCTGAGTTTCTTATCTATATCCTTAACCAGATAGTGTTTCAATACATATACACGTGTTTTTTCCTGACAGTCACATACATACGTGTGTTGTCATTATGTAGGAAGCGTATATAAGGGATTTTCCCTTAAACAGTCATGTACATCATTCTTGTATGCTTGGTTGTTCAGTTTTATGTTATCTAGGTGAGTTTTGATGGTTGTTGAGTCTTCTTAGGTCTCTGTTATGATTGTTAAGTGCCTGCAGAGTGATGGGAAAACTTTCTTTGGTTGAAGTTTCGGGCAATGTCTTTCTCTTCATCCTTTTCATTGATTGTCCTTATATATTGGGCTAGGTTTTGGGCTTTGTTACCATGCCCATACGGTGGACCTAACTTACGAATGTTCTCCTACGCATCAGTTATATCGTGGTTTCTTATTTGCTTGACATAGTTACCACATAGGTTGCTTGCAGGGGTTATCCTGCAGGTATCCTGGGTCAAATAAGGATCAGACAACACGTGGCCTTTATAGCAGATTACATCTTTGGAGGGATCTGACAGACTAGTTTTTAAGCCCACGAGGGCCCTTGTAAATGATTTTGATACCTTTGATCTTTTGCAGGGAGTCTCAGGCCCCTCTTGGGCGAGGCATACTTGCTTTAGGGAGGGAGGCCCCTTTCAACCACTTTATCTTATTTGTGTGCATATTAGCATTTTGTTTATTTCGGTGTGCTCTTTGATCATTAGTTGACCTTAGGATTTTGTATTGTGTCATGATTTTTCATTATTATGGATAGTGGATTCCCTTTGACTCCCTCATTTGGCACTACCTCCCCCATGGAATTCGCTCATTTCATGGGGACGAATCCATCTATGTTTCATAATGGTATAGAAAATCATGATACTCAATCAATACCTTGGGTCTCTAATCATCTTCCTCTTGATATGCCAAACATTCCTTCATGTTTTCCATCCTCTCCCTCACCTACTTATATGAATCCTAGTTTTGGATCTAGGGGCATGATGACTCCTTTTTCTACATCTTCGTATGATGGGATTCATATCCCTCGACCGACTCTCACAGTGGGAGGTTGGAATATCCCTTCTTATGGATCCAATCCTAGCTTCACTTTTCCAGGAGCAAGTGCTCCAATGGGTGGTTATTATACTTATTACACCCCATCCATATATCCTTTGTTCGTTATGTTAGTTCCTACAAATGCTTTTCCCATAACGGGTGTCCATCTATCCTTTAGTATTTCATACAGAGGGAGTTAGTTTTATAGGATTGGAAACCTCCTTCATAGATTTCCTTCATCTAGGGGAAACATATACCCTCACCTGAGTAACCCTTGTCATGTCACTTTCTCTTTGAACGCAACTTCCTCGGTGACGATGCCCTTAAAACCCTTTATGAATTAGTTTGTAGGAGGATACTTTCTTGTCGTACAGGTCCATGGTGTATACCAGAACCCTTAGTGGCATGCAATTTCTCAAAACCAGTCTTTGCTAGAACCTTCATCTCAAATTCTGCAACCAACCACCGCCATTCCAGTCACTGCAAGTCATACTGGCATTATATCACCAACCTCTTCTAGTCATTTTGGATATTGGTCGACAACCTCTACAATTCATGTTGAAGACCAACAACCAACCACTGCAAGTTATGTTGGGGGCACAAATCTAGTCATTTCTAGTCACACTACACATACATCACCAACCTCTACTAGTCATGTTGGGGATTCATCACCAACCTCTTCTAGTCATGTTGGGGATTCATCATCAACCTATGCTAGTCATGTTGAAGGTTCATCACCAACCTCTGCTAGTCATGTTGGGAATTCATCACTAACCTCTACAAGTCATGTTGGAGATTTCCTACTAGCCTCTGCAAGTCATGCTAGGAGAATGCCACTAGCCACTACAAGTCATGATGAGGGCATACATACAATTGAGAAGCCTAGACATGTAAGACATAATCCCAAGTTCCTTTGTAGTCTTTGCAAAGGATATCACCTTACTCATTTGTGCCCTGATATTGTTGTGGTACAAGAAGCGTGGTCCTTTCCTGGGGGCCCTTCAGGTTCTAAATCATCTTTAGTTTCCCAACCTTGTTTGGTTGATAAAGTGGTCATGCCAATGCAATCTTCGGTTGATAGCACCCTTGGTTTTGGAGGTGATGCGTTTCTTTACCTTGTTGTCTCGCATCATGTTCAAGAAACAGTCGTGTCGATGCAATATTCGGCCAACACCACTCCTAATTTTTGGGGTGATGCATCACTTGACCTTGTTGTATCGCATCCTATTCAACCAATGGTTGAAGAAGTGGTCATTCCAATGCGATCTTCAGTCTATCTCAATTTTCTCTTAGAGAGTGACAAGCCTAATGAAGTGACATTGCCAATGCAATCTTCAGTCAATACCACTCTTCTTTTGTAGCGTGATGCGTCCATCACCCATATGCTTAGAATTTCTAGTCCTATACCTTCTGAAAAAGGGATAATTATACTCTCTCCAAGCACGCTCCCTCCAATTCCTAGGGTGGTTTCCTTTATTGCAATGATCTTGTAGAGCCTCGAATTCCTTCTTCTACACCCTTCCAGATAAGGGGAATTCTTCGATATATTGTAGATAAAGTAACCTCTACAAGTATTTTATCCTCCTCAACTTGGAAAGATTTGGGTTTTCCCAAGCTTGTGTCAGCTATCTCTGAGTTGTTGAATTTCGAAATAAGTCCTACATGGGAGCCTTGGCCTCCCCAATTATATGTTTGTTAGAAAAACATCCTTTGAGTCTTGTTTAAGCTATTTTCCGACTCTCTCAAAAAGAGAAAATATTTCCGAGTGAACTTGTATCTTTCACACTCACTAATTGGATTTTAAAGGATGTCTATTTGGTGTAAGTTTAACCCTTTTTTGGACCAAGTAGACTAATTTCGAAAAAGGAATACTCTAGTCACTAGTGGCTAGAAGAGTTCTCCTGGGTATTGTTTTATACTTTTTCAGGCCTAGGGACTAAATTTACAAAAAAAGGACATTTTTTGGCATTAAGTTGTAATTGCATCTCATTCTCTTGCTTGCACTATTGATCCTATTATCGTTTCTCTCTTTCACATTATAAGCCTGTCATGTCAGCAATTTGCATCATCATCCAAGCATAGCCTTGTTTATATCCTTTGTAGCTTGACACACTATACCCAAGAGGAAACATTCCCTCGAGTGTTCATATCCTGCATGCACCTCCTTACATTGAGCATAGGTATGTTCAATTGTTGGAACTAGTTGCTTACTAG
Source organism: Picea glauca (assembly GCA_000966675.3). Taxonomy (NCBI): domain Eukaryota; kingdom Viridiplantae; phylum Streptophyta; class Pinopsida; order Pinales; family Pinaceae; genus Picea; species Picea glauca. The sequence goes on along the minus strand of JZKD02S1765596.1, from coordinate 137,263 downwards.
TGACACTTGTTTCCTCCTTTGTATCATAGCATTCATTTGACTATGAAAAAAAAAAAATACAGGCGAGAAAATAACATTATCTTATATTGGCAGTAGTTGTGTTGCCTTTGAACAGAGCACAAAATTTTGAGTCCACTTGTCATAAAAAAAATTCATTTAGCATGACCTTAGGAAGTTGAGCTCAGTGCTTAGAGTTTACTCCTCTGACTGGTTACTCTTCCAGTCCCTATGGAGAGTTTGATTGGTGCCTCCTAGATCACAAAGTTTCATCATTGATTCTATGTTTTCAGAGACTTACATATGTCTCATGCTCTTGTTCAAACAGTGTCTCTCAGCCTATGTCATCCATTCCCCAGAACTCTTGACTATTCATGTCAACCATGCCCTCAGTGTGTCTCAAAGTTACATGAAGTTGTAGTCCTATCATGCACCCTGGTCCTACTTTCATCATTAGTAGGTAACCTTGAACTCAACAGTAGACATTTCATCATTGGTCAATGACTGGGGGGTTTCCCTTGTGTTCGAAAACAAGAAATATATTCACATATTGGGATTCATGCAGTTTCTCGTATTTCATTATCCTTATTCGTGGTTTCCTCCCCTTTGTGAGAAATTTTCCTTATTGGTTTCTAATCAGAGGGTCTTTTTCGTGTACCTCTTGCATATGGCACACGTGAAAGATGCACAGGGTCATTGGTTTATGAACATGTTCTTCATTTGATTTCCTCCAAATCATCAAGATCTTTCTTTGTACCTTGTGTTGAATGATGAGAGATACCTTAATTCTCTCCTTTCAGCAGGTCTTCTTCCATCGACTTCAACCCATCTATTCTAGAAATGAGGCTTAGAGTCTTATGAGTACCTAGAGGCTTGCAGTCATTAGTGGAAGGTTCTCCCACCATCAACAGTTGGGAATACATCAATGTCTCATGATCGATGTATTCTTCAAGTGTTCAACCTCAACACCATTATTCACACTTGTAAGAATGTACTTGGTGCCTTGATACCTACTTTAATTATTGGTAGGATGTCTCGATTTTTTTAATGATATACCTTAATGACCGATAATCAAATGAAGTCTCATTGTGTTCAACCTCAACTCATTTATTCACATGATGTAGAATTGTACCTTTGGTGGATCATGTAGAAGACTTCAAGACATTAGTTCATAGTCACAGATTTCTTGAGTTGTTTCTATCTTTCATTGGACCAGTACCTATGTGACTTCAGTGAACATGGGAGATCAGATTGTACTCCATTGTATACAGATATCTTTAGATTGATTTTGAAACTGGTTTTACTGGGCCTTGTTTGTGACTATGATAGCCTATGGCATGTAGCCACCTTTTTGTTTCCTATCCATGGCCATGAACAATTGTTTGGTATATTTTTTCATGGATCTGCAGTGTAATTCAAATTGGAAGCCATGTGCGCAAAGTTAGTACATATTGTAATATTCTCTTGCGAAACTAGTTTGTCCAGTTGGGTCTCCATTACTCCACTTTTGTGTATTAGAATGTGTAACATACCCAGCCACCCACAGGCCAGGGTACGCTACCTTCAAGCCCACCCTCAGACTTGTTTCTCTTACCAATACCTTTTAAAATTTAAGGATGCATAAAAGAAAATCCTTTAATGACATACACAACAATATTCATCAAGCATGCATAGTCTAAATATTCAATTAAACGATAATTAAATATACACAACGAAAATACATTCATATACATGTAAATGATACCATAACAAAGAGAACTTATCTTTATGAAAGATGACACCAACTGGCTACAATACAAGGATGATCCACCCAATCGTAGACACTATTGTTCCAAATCTCAACAGGAGCATCACCCCCGAGCCAGGGCTATGAATCCACAAGGACGGTTCAAGAGTGTTACATGGCTTCCCAAACCAGTCAGCACCCAATCTATCACAGGATTCCCAACTCTCACAACAATACAAGTACCCAGCTCTCTTCTACCCAACTTGTAGCACCCAAGAGAATGGACCTCCACCCTTCTTTTCCACACAATCCCTCAGGCAGTCCTTCTCCTTAATTTGGGCTCCAACACAACTAGTCCAGAATATGAATGTTGGAACTCCCAGGACTCGTAGCTATGAGAAATCTTGGATGCAGGCCAACGCATCTCATACATGGGGACTCAGGTCACAACTAGACCACACCAGCAACCACTACAACCAACCATCTTGTGGCTAATATTAAGTTGTTTGGCTCCCTTTCCCCGAGCCAGGACATGAATGACGGATGGATCAATGAATGGGTAAGTGGGTGCATGAAGGTGCGCGCATGAAAGTGTGCGAGCGATAGAATGGTGCGAATGTAGAAGTGAAGGAGAAAATGAGCCAATGACCAACCCCCCCATCAGACCAGAGGCAGGTTTAAGTAACTTTGTGGGGAAATCAAGAACCTCTTGTCCCTCCCCAAGAAGATCACGTAATCAATCCCCTCCCTTAGACAAAAAGGGGTAATTATAATAGGAATAAACAATTATCCCCTCAAACCCCCTCTCTTGTGGAATCATAGCCCCCTATAACTCTAGTCCTTGTCTATCTAGCAGCCAGCCATGTATTTATTAATAATAATGATGAAAACATTACATGTCTTGGGCACATTGGCCTCTTAATAATTGTTTGGGAACTCTGGCCTCTCAAAATTGTAACAATACATTATTTAAAATGGGGTTCAAAACCTGGGGTGTTACATCCCCTCCCCCTTATTTTGGCACTGTCCTCAATGCCTATAAAAAAATAGAGATCAAAATCTCGAATTTATTCAAAAAATTTAGGTACTATTCCTGCATGGCATCTTCATGCTCCCATGTAGCATCTTCAGGACCATAGTAGGTCCATTGAACTTGCTACCTGGGAGCATGAATATGCCATGTGGGCAGAGTAACTGCATCATCTTGAATAAATTTGAAATTTTGATCTCTATTTTAGTATATGCACTAAGAATAGTGCCAAAATAAGGGGGAGGGGATGTAACACCCCAAGTTTTGAAACCCCAATTTAAATAATGTATTGTTACAAAGATAAGAGGCTAGAGTGCCCAAACAATTATTAAGAGGCTAGTGTGCCCAAGACATGTAATTTTTTTATCATTATTAATAATAAATACATGGCTAGTTGCTAGATGGACAAGGACTAGAGTTATAGGTTGCTATGATTCCACAAGAGAGGGGGTTGAGGGGCTAAGTATTTATTCCTATTATATTTACCCCTATTTGTCTAAGGGAGGGGATCGGTTACGTGAGATTCTTTGGGAAGGCCAGGAGGTTCTTGATTTCCCCACGAAGTTACTTAAACCCACCTTTGGTCTGATGGCGGGGTTGGTCATTGGCTCATTTGATCCTTCAC
>JZKD02S1765596.1:109202-126350 GCA_000966675.3 Picea glauca | reverse complement strand
CGCCCATCAGTTTTATGTCACGATTTGTTTATGAAGGGTGATCGAATGGAGATAACGGCTCTAGGAGGTATCACTCTTAACTCAGGGACTGAGTCTGGTTCATAAGGACAGAGGAGGTCTGGAATCCTAACTTCAACCAGTGGGTTGATTTAAACATGAACAGGTGGAAAACTTAGGAGAAAGTGGACAAACAGCTCAGGGCATCACGCTTGCAGCAGTTTGCAGAGGAAAAACTCTGAAAATAGGATCCTCCTGGTTCAGGGCTTCAAGAAGCTAAAAGAGGACTTGACTGGATCCTCCAATTCCAAGTCATTCAGCGCTAAGAGAATTACAGGGACTGATTAAAGGCTCCGTAACTATTACAGTGATCCATTACAACATCATCCTATAATAGTTACAGCTTGACTGGACCCTCCAATTCCGAGCTGCTCTAATACAGTGTAAACAAAGATATGATAGAAACTGGCATTCATAAGGAAAGAAGTCTCCAAAGCTCGTACATAACCAGAACAACAATGCTTCATTAAAATTTTACAACCAGGGAGCTCTGCTCAACCATCGATGTCTACAAAATATGAGAAAACTCCTCTAAATACTTAGAGCGAAACATAGAAGCCAATTCAAGACATTGCATTGATGGCATTACGCCTGCGTGTTTACTGTACCTGCAGTCTCTGGACGTTCGTGGACTTCAGTCAGATGCAATCGCGTTCCAAAGGACCTGTGAATGAAATGACCAGCTTACAGTCATTTATGGAATTCCCATTTATGGTGGAAACGATGTCCAACCACCATCAACTGCTGCAATAACTGATTCATTGGGATCGGGGAAAGACTCGGCTAACTCTGTACCTACAGGACATGGAAACCTTCATATTTTTCCATTTGAATCTTGCTTGGAGAAATCACGGTAGGACTGATAAGTGACATGGAGTGGTGAGTGGATGGCGATCGGGCAGGAGAACGACATGACAGATACAAGTGGAAGGATCCATAGGTGTCGAAGTGTATGAGCCAGGTGGAGGATCATAATGGCTAAAAACTGTGGTTAGCATGATATGGAAAGAATACGTGGCGGCAAAGGACCGATGGTGGATGTATGCGATGAAGCTCTAGACTTTTCGGGAATTCGGGATTCACGAGTCGAAGTGCGCGAGCTCCTTGCCTCCGGGATCTCCGATATCCCGATATGCGATGAGCCCCTTCTCCCGGGAATTAGCCCCTTCCGACTAGACCATGGTCCATACGACCTGTCCTGGTGCGACCGTGGTCCAACTTTGCATCGGGATTTTGGCGTTCTTGATGACACGATGTTTGTTTCCGTTGAACTTGCGATTCCCCGAACCCCGATGGTTTATGGCCGCTGACTTGTTGACTGTCGGATCTTTGGTGCGTAGCCTGCCACCTGTCTTCCACTACTGAAAGCTGCCCCCGATATCGGGAAATCGGGCATCGAGATATCAGGATTTTTGCTACCATGTGTGCGGGGCTTCCAGTTTCCTGATCCCCGACTCTGTGGGATCTCTCGCCAAGTGTCACGGTTGACAGACGACTTTGATGCAGTTGGGAAATCGCGCATCGCGATTAACTCAGGTAAGAGTTTTCTGCCTTTAGAAACTCTGATCCTCCGATGGACTGAAAACCCGACTCTCCTTCTGATATCTGACACGCGTCCTGCCAAAATTAATGGCTAGGATCCCATCGGTTTTTTGAGACTCGAAAGTTCTCGGCTGTCTTTCCCTTTAGAATCCCGATACCAAAAATGTTACTAACACTTTCATGCATGCACCTCCATGCACCCACTTAACTGTTCATTGATCCATCCGTCATCCACGTCTTGGATCGGGGAAAGGGAGAAGAACTATTGAATATTAGCCATAAGATAATTGGTTGTAGTGGTCGCTGGTGTGATCCAGCCGTAACCTGAGGCCGCATGTCTAAGATGCGTTAGCATGTGTCCAACGTTGCTCACAGATACAAGTCCTGAGAGTTCTATCATTGAGATTTTGGACCAGTTTCATTGGATCCCGAATTAAGGAGAAGGATTGCCTGAGGGATTGCATGGCAAAGAAGGGTGGAGGTCCATTCTCTTAGGTGGTGCAAGCCGGGTAGAAGAGAGCTGGGTACTTGGATTATTGTGAGAGCTAGGAAGCCTGTGAGAGCTTGGGTGATGACTGGTTTGGGAATCCAAGTAACACTCTGGAACCGTCCTTGTGGATTCATAGCCCTGGCTTGGGGGTGACGCTCCTGTTAAGATTTGGAGCAATAGTGTCTATTGTTGGGTGGAATGTCCTTGGTTTGAAGCCAGTTTGTGTCATCTTTCATAAAGATAAGTTCTCTCCGTTATGGTATCATTTACATGTATATGAATGTGTTTTCACTGTGTATATTTAATTATAGTTTAATTGAATCTTTAGATTATGCATTCTTGTTGGATATTGTTGTGCATGTCGTTAAAGGTTTTTCTTTTATGCATCCTTAAATTTTAAAAGGTATCTGTAAGAGAAAGAAGTTCAAGGGCGGTGTTGAAGGTAGTGTACCATGGCCTATGGGTGGTTGGACATGTTACATAATGTATCTCGACCATCATAGATACTCCTCTAAACTCACACATTAGGGGGCATCTTTTATAGAAATATGTTCCTCACTCTATGCAAATTTTCTGAGAAGGCCTTTTCCATTTCCCTATGCATACTTGAATTCCCTTTTTGCAGTTCCCAGAGCTAAAAATGATATTTTTCCACATATACATTCCTTGACTATTATACAACATGCGTATACGCAGGTTGCACCATTACATCTTGTGTACATCAGGTTTTGTGCCCAAAATTAAAAAATGGTGTCGGGTTTCCATGCCACGTCAAGAGATCCATGATCCTTGACCTTCCATATACTGGAAACATTCTGACTTGGACATTCAGTTCCATTTGAAAGCTATAAATGGGCCATATCCAAGGTGTGGAAAAGGGGAGAAGAATTCAACTTTGAGAGAAAAGTTACTTTGGAGAAATTATTCTCTTCATATTGAGTTTGCATCCCTTTATCCTTTTAAGTCTGAACACATTTTTCATCCCCCAAGCTCTTCCCTACTTGATTGAGAACCTCATTGTCTCTCTTAAATGAGCTTGCCTTTGGTGGAGGCCCAACTGGAATGGACTTATTTTCTCGGTTCAAAATTGTGTCGATGCATAATTTTTTCATTCATACACTTCTGTTGATTACATTTTAATAGAAATACTCTTTTCTTGTCCAATTAATGTCTTGCAAATATTTGAATTGTTATTCCATGGGAATATTTGTTATTAATATTGATGGATTATGCTATTGAATGTGCTAACTTTAATATTATCACCATATGCTTGTGTATCTTGGTTATTGAGGAAAAGTTGCAAGTGTTTTACTTTGAGTCAAGTGCTCAACAATGGACTTCATCAAACGTTCTGGATGAGGTAGGATATTTATCTTGTCTTGTTAGCATATTTTTTTATATACAATACTTGAGGTTAGAGTTTAATTCTACAGTCATTTCCATCTATTGTGGTTTACCCCATGCCATAAAGAGATTTTCCTTGTAACATATAGATTATTATTGCACTTGTTTGATGAACTAACATATCCTTTAGGATACATTTATTGTTCCCAGGCAAGTCACCTCGGTAATTATATCATGATTACCATCCTTGTTATGTTCTTAGAAATACTTTTTCTCTTGTTGTTCTTGTTCTGGGCAGGTTACATGTGATATCTCTGAGAATAAGTTACAATGACAATTGAAAAACATGGAGCAGATGAATCCATCAAGTGGTGAGGTAGGTGATTTCACCAAGTACCAATTCTAAAGGAAGAGTGGTAAGAAAAATGATTTTTGGATATGATACACTCAGATGTATGTGGACCAATGTCAACCTCCTCACTAAGAGAGAGAGTATACCTCAAATGATTTTAAGGCATTCTTTAGAGAGGTCGGGATTAGGAGGGAGCTCACTACTCCCTACAATCCTCACCAGAATGGTGTAGAAGAAAGAAAGAACCATTGAATATTTTTTTAAGGAAATGATGAATGACCAGAATCTATTCATGTTTCTATGGGGAAAAGCAACTATGAAAACCGTATATGTTTAGAATAGAATTCCTCATTATGTATTGAAGAACATGACTCTAGAAGAATCCTTCTCCACAAAAGAATCCAAGTGTTGAACACTTAAGGATATTTGGTTGTCAGTCAAGAAGAATGAACGTAAGGAAGCTACGATGGAAGAATATCAATCCATCATGATGTATGGGAAATTGTGCCTAGACTTGAAGGAAATTCTATAAAGTATTGATAAATACAAGGTGCGATTCATGGCTAGAGGGTTCTCCCAGTAGGAGGGAGAATACTACGATGATACGATTACTCCAGTTTCCAAATATACCTCTCTCATATTTCTTGCAACATCTATGGGTTGGAGTTTACATCGGCTGGATGTAAATATTGATTTTTCTCAATGGAGTAATTGAGGAAGAAGTATACATAGAGAAACCTCAAGGTTTTGGGGTACACCCGAGAGAAACCCATGTTTGTATGGACTCAATCAAGCTCTAAGAGCTTAGTGCGAAGCCTCTCATTGTTCAATGTAAGAGGGAGTTAGCCTCTGAATTCGATATGAAGGATCTTGGTTTCATGCATTATTATTTTGGACTAGAAGTACAACAAAAGTGTGGTGAAATCTTTCTGTGGAAATGGAAGTATGTTGTAAATATTATTCAGAAGTTTGAGATGATGGATTGAAAATCCATGGAAACTCCCATGGTAACATATTTGAGGAAGTTGAGATATTATGATTGTGATCCACTAGACTCGTCCTTGTATCGGCTATTGATTAGCTCCTTGATGTATTTGGTGAATACTAGATCAAAATTTTTCTTTGTTCTGAACATGTTGAGCTAGTTCTAGGTGGAACCTAGACAATATCATTGGATGGCTGCAAATAATATTGAGATATCTTTGTGGGATGCTAACTTATGGTTTGAGATATGCCTAAAACAGTGATGTACAACTACATGGATTTACTTATTCAGATTGGGCAAGGAGTGCAAATGACAGAAATAGTACTTCCAGTATGTGTTTCAGTATGGAATCTGCTACAATATCATGGGTTAGAAGAAAACAAAAGTTTTTTACACTCAACACTGCAAAAGAAGAGTGTATTGCAACTTTTGATGCTTGTAAGGAAGCAGTTTGGCTCCATAAGATGGTTTCTAGATTGTTTGATCAGGTGTTGGATTCGATGGTGATATATTGTGATAATCAAAGTTGTGTGAATCTCTCAGAGAACCCAGTGTTCCATGACAAGTCAAAGCACATTGAGACCAGATACTATTGTCCTGAGGGGAGAAGTGGTTCTCTAGTATATCTCCACTGATGAGAAGACTGCAGATATTTTGATGAAGACTTTGTCCAAGATAAAGTTTGCATACATGAGGGACAAGCTGGGGCTCATGGATATTTCTCCCTTGGTTGAAAGGGAGGAGATGACTTCCTCGATTGGGAGGGAGCACTGATATGTGGCATCATGGACTGCCAATGAGATTCAGATATGTATCATGCTAGTACAAATTAGAGATGGTCATATGACTTATAAATGATGCTTGCATCATGCCAGTTATGATCATGCTAGTACAACTTAGATATGATACAGATGGTTGGTTTTGTGGATGATACAGTTGCCTGAGGTGCATCTGATCCAGATTTTATGAGAAGAAAAAAATGACTACAGATTATTAACAAGTTCTTAACACAAAATAACAAAGATACAATAAAATTGGTTTTCTATTCAATAAGGAAATACGCTGAAACTGTAAAATGCAGCGGAAACAAGCTTGCTGGAATGGTGGCAGCTTATCTCCGAGAAGAGATGTGACAACTGTGCTCATTCGCAAGAAGATGATTACAATGAGGCTCTGAAGGCATTTTTACAATAAACAGGAATTCCAAAAACCCTAGACATCCAAAAACATAACCCTAGGAGATGACGTGCCAAAAGTCATGTGGGCCCCGTTTGGGTAAGTTAATACATCAACTTATCGGGGTCGTAACTTTTGCATACAATCTCTGTTTTAGGTGTATGATAGCCCATTGGAAAGGTATCGTCATGGAGATTAATTTTGGGGGCTCAATGATGCTTTTGGCTATCATTGAGAATCTCGATCCTGAAAAAACTTCATTTAGGCCCTCAAAATGGCCCCGAAAGTTAAAACCGCTAAAAATAGTAAATTGCCAAAATTGTCATAAAATTGTTTTGAGCTAGTTGGAAGAGGTGGGTGGCCATTGATATCCACCTAGATCAATCCTACATCCTTAAGAATAAATGGTCTCCATTGCGTTGATTTCCCCCATCAGATGAGAAAATTTCTGCTAAATTTGGCCCCAGGTGAGCCACTTGCCTTGGTGCAAGAGTTTCCCTGCTTTGACGACTCGATAAAGATGGATCCTTTACTATCGAGTGCCCTTGATATGTGTGTCCACAATCTTATCGATGGATTTTTTTTTGTATGCAGTCGAGTTTGAGCTCTATTAGTGTCATCTGCTCTGCTACGTCTGAGGTGTCCAATAATGGTGGGAAATAAGGGCGAAGGAGATCCACGTTGAACACTGGGTGCAAGCCAAGGAAAGGAGGAATGTTGAGCTCAAAATAATTATCCCCCATGGCCTTGGTGATGGTGTACGACCCATAACAGAGTGGGTGAAGCTTTTTATGGGGTCCTGTAAGGCGTTCTTTCTGCAAGTGCAACCAAACTTTGTCGCCCACCTGAAACTTATGTGACACTCGATGTTGATCATGGTGCTACTTATACTTGTCATTAGACTTATATAGGATATCCTGAACTTGTTGGTGGATGTGTTGGATCTTCTCAATGAACCAGGTGGCTTTGTTAGCTTCAGTTGGATCAGCTTCAGTTGGAGAAGGAGATGAGTCGGTCGAGGTGACCACAAGGGGAAGTGCAACATCTATGGGACCCAATGGCTGGAATCCCAACCCCACCTGAAAGGGGTTGTGACCAGTTGAGCTATGCAAGGCTTGGTTGTAGCTATGTTGGACATAGGGAAGTCTCTCATCCCATGTGTGAGGGTTCTTTGAATTATACATGCGAAGGATATGCACAATCATTCGATTGGAGACCTCAGTTTGGCCATCTGTCTGGGGGTGGAAGGTCATGGATTTGGTGAGCTTGGTGTCCAAAAGTGACCAGAGGCTCGACCAAAATGTGATGAGAAATCAATTATCTCGATCTGAGACAATGGTTTGTGGGATTCCAAAATGTACCTAGACTCGTTCAAATAAGAGCTTGTCAGTGGCCTTTGCTGTGATGTTCTTCTTGCAAGCAACCAGAATTGCCATCTTAGAAAAGTGATCAACAACCACAAAAACAAAGTCATTTCCCCACTTGGTGGACAAGAGGCCCGACATGTAGTCCATTGAGATGGATTCCCATGGCCTACTAAGAGTATGAAGAGGGGTGTATAGGCCTTGTTTCTCAGTGGTCAGTTTGGCAATAACGCAGATAGTGCAATACCTGATATACTTGTTGACCTCCTGTCAAAGTTTCGGCCAGTAGAAATGTTTCTGTAGCATTGCCACTATCTTTTCGACGTTGAAGTGTCCTGCCACATGACTGTAGTGGGATTCCTAGATCATCTTCACTTGCTCGCTTTATGGAACACAGATATGGCCCAGACGACACAACAACCCATCCTGAAGATCGAAATTATCAACAACTGTGTTTGCACCCAACATTTGGTAGGTGGTGGTGAAGTCCAAGTCTGTCTCATAGATTTGGGGCCATACAAAGGTCTCATGGCCATAAGAGCCTAGCACCATGGTGAGTGTCATGAATAGCGGTCTGTTGAGGCAATCAGTGACGTGATTGGTGCTTCATGTTTTATACTTTATGTTGAGGTGGAATTACTACAATTATGTGGACCACTTTTGATGGCGATCATTCTACAATTTTCCTTGTGTCTGCATGAACTGTAGTGGATTATGATCAGTGTGGATGATTGTCTCCTTCCCAAGAATTTAATGTCTCCACTAGCGGAAGGCTTGCACAATGGAGTACATTTCTTTGTTGTAAGTAGGGTACTTATGAAAAGCATCTGATAGTGTCTCACTATGATAGGCCATGGGGTGGTCGTGTTGAGTGAGAACGGAATCTACCGCATAGTATAAAGCATTTGTCTCGATCTCAAAGGGTTTTTGCAGGTCTCATGGTGAAAGTACTCAGGTTGAGCACAAGCACTGCTTCAAATCGTCGAACGCTTGCTGTTGGGACGGGCCCCATGCAAATTTCTCCTTACCACCACCCCTGGTTATTTGGCTAAAGGCCCATGCAATATGGGAGAATCCCAACACAAACCTGCGGTAGAAATTGGCAAGGCCCAAGAAGATCCGAAGCTTAGTGAGTGTGGTTGGGGTTGGCCAGTCATGGATGATATGGATCTTGGTTGGATCCACATGTACACCATGATGATCAATTATGTAGCCCAAGTAATGGACCCTGTCCATGCCGAAGGAGCATTTTTCCAAGTTGGCATATAACTTGTGTTGTTGTTCGGTGTGCAGAACCTGTTGAATATGATGCAAATGTTCGGCCCAAGTCTTGTTGTAAATGAGAATGACATCCAAATACACCACCACAAAAGTATTGGTGAATGGTTGCAAGATCTCGTCCATAATCCTCATGAAAGTGGCTAGAGCATTTTTCAAACCAAAGGGCATGACCAACCATTCAAAAAGGCCTTCCTTTGACTTGAAGGCAGTTTTTCATACATCTATTTGTTCTATTGGGACCTGGTGGTAACTAAACTTCAGATCAATCTTACTGAAGTATTTGGACCCTATGAGTTGATCAAGGAGGTTGTCGATTCGAGGAATAGAGTACCAGTTTCTGACTGTGATTTTATTCAGAGCCCGGTAATCAATGCAGATTTTCTAGGTTCCATATTTCTTTTGTACTAGCATGATTGGGCTCCCGCAAGGTGATGAAATGGGATGGATGTGCCCCTTGTGGAGTAGTTCTTGGATCTGTCACTTGATCTCCTCATTCTCTAACAGAGAGAGACGATAGACTAGCCCATTGGGCAGCAGTGCTCCGAGGGTCAGATTGATGGGGTGCTTGACCTGGCAGTGCAGAGGTACCTTGGTAGGTGAGGAGAAGATATTTGAGTATTCTTCCACGACCTTATCTACTTGATTCTACTGTGTGGAGAGGTCGGTCGTAGAGACCCTGGATGTGGTTGTGATCTTTCGCTTATTCTGAGAGAAAATCACGAAGAAGACAAAATTCCCCGTCTGAGAGATGACCTTCCTACATTGCTTAGCAGAGATCAAGGAAATAACACTAGGTGGGACTGCCTTGGGTATCCTGTACAATTTCCTGTTCAAAGTAATAATAACATTATGAGGCCTAGACTCATATACAACATGACGTTTCCATAAATAATTTTGGCCCAAAATAACATCACAAACTTCGAGAGGAGCATCAACACACAATACCTTGTCTTTGAAGGGCTTGATGTCGTATGACAGTCGACATTGTTGGTTGACACGGAGATCACTTCCTTGGCGAAGCCATCCAATGGTGTATGGTTGTGGGTGTGGTGTTGTCAGTAGAGCCAACCACTTGACAACCTTTGCTGAGATGAGGTTCTTATGGCTACCGATATCCACGATGAAGTGCAGCGAGGTGTCTTTTGCCCACATTTGTGAATGGAAGAGGTGTTCTCCTTCTTTTGGCTCATCTGGTTCACCAAGTTGGAGCTTGGTGGTAGCAATGGTGGCACTACACTCCACATCAATGATTCTCCTTCCTCTATCTGGTTCTGTCTTAGATTCTAAACCTACATTTAATTCACAGGCTTTCACTTCAGCCACCAACGACTTCTTTGAGCGGTAGTCAGCAGTGTTATGCCAAGGGCTCTTATGGAAGTTGCACCACTTCCCGGTATCTTTCTTTCTCTTTATAGTTTCCTTATTTGCTTGCGGCTTGGACTGGTTGTCCTGATACTGTCTGTATTTTCTCTATCCTTTGTTCTATGGGTCAGGGCCGCCCTTTCCTGGCTTTTGTTGTGAGGGATTCCCAGGCCCAAATTGTCGTGTCTTTTGTTTGAGATTCTGCTCGATTTTGACGGCATATCGGTAGGTCGCACCCAAGGATGAGATGTCCAAAAATTCCATTTTGGTCTAGATGCATATATGAAGAACACTACGATACTTGAGCATCAAATGTCACTCTGAATCTTTGATAACCATCTTGGTGTGCAAGGTATGAAAGATATTCATGAAATCCGGCACTGCTTGGTCTCTTTCTTGAAACAGTGTGGTCCATTTGGTATACAAGTCATCATAACTTCCGACAGGGTAGTATTTTTCCTTAATAGCATCCTGAAGGAATCCTAGGTGTTCGTGACTATAAATAGTGAGGGTTCCTCTATTTCCTTTTGCTCACAAAAAGTTTCCCACCAATCTTTGATGTGGGGAACGACTTTAAGGAGCACAAAAGTAATCTTTTCTCTATTCGAAAAGTTATGGACAGAAAAATACCCTTCTAGTAGATTCAACCACTTGTCTACAACATCTGCATCTATCTGACCTTAAAATATAGGAATATTGAAGTTTATTTTTACCTTGAAGGGGGTGGCACCTCCACTCGAAGAAGATGCATCACCTGTTGGTAGTCGTCGAAGGATTTGCGTGAAACTATCCATCATCTCGTTCCTTTGTTGCATGAGGGATTCCTCAATCAATAGTTTGAAAGGATCTCTTGTCCTGTCATATTTATTTTCTCCTTCCATAAGAGGTCTCTTGGGTGTGTGAGAGATTTTTTCCTCAAGAGAAACAAGCTCGAGACCCAACTCTTTGTACTCCAACCTCGTTGGGGACATGCATTAAGATGACAAGGAGAAGACCTCTTTGATACTACTGATCTGGATTTTATTAGAAGAACGAAATGACTACAGATTATTAATAGGTGCTTAACACAAAATAACAGAGATACAGTAAAACTGTTTTTCTATTCAATAAGGAAATAAGATGAAACTGTAAAATGCAGCGAAAACAAGCTTACTGGAATGGTGGTGGCTTATCTCTGAGAAGAGATGTGATGGTTGTGCTCATTCGCAAGAAGATGATTACAATGAGGCTCTGAAGGAATTTTTACAATAAACAGGAATGCCAAAAACCCTAGACATCCAAAAACCTAACCCTAGGAGATGAAGCGCCAAAAGTCATGTGGGCCCCATTTGGGTAAGTTAGTACATCAACTTCCCGGGGTCGTAACATTTGCATACAATATTCGTTTTAGGCATATGATAGCCCGTTGGAAAGGTATCATCGAGGAGATTCATTTTGGGGGCTCAATGATTCCTTTGGCCATCATTGAGAAGCTCTATATTCAAAAACCTTCATTTAGGCCCTCAAAATGGCCCTAGATGTTAAAACTACTAAAAATAGTAAATTGCTAAAATTGTCAGAAAATTGTTTTGAGCCAGTTGGAAGAGGTCACAGATATCCACTTGGATCAGAATCATGCTAGTACAACTTAGAAGTGTACATAAAAATTAGATATGATGTATTGACATATTTCCGGGACGACATATTTCCTGGACCACATGATATTAGGTGGTTTTTCGGCACATGGTTTTTGCTGATGGTTTTCTATTTTCGGTTAAGGAATTAGGGTTTTGGACTAATCCAGGTCATTGGGTTAGGGTTTTGTATGCCGATGGCTCCTATATGTATATTGTATTGTAAACAATGTAACACAAGTGTATCAATATAATATATGCTGGTTTTCCCGGTTTGGGTTTCCAGGTGAAAAATCTTTGTGTAATGTTTGTATTTGCCATTGTGTCTTTTCTGTTCTTTTCTGAATATCAGTTTGCAGTAGATATTGTACAAGGTTAGAATTTACATTGACATCATGCTAGTTATTTTCATTCTAGTACAACTTAGATACGGTGTTCGTGAGCCACTTCATGCTAGATATGGCCATGCAAGTACAACTTACATATGACATACAACTTAGATATGATGTATTGACATCATACTAGATATGTCATTCTAGTACGATTTAGAGATGACCATACAACTTAGAGATGATGCAGGGGGCTCATGTCATGCTAGATGTGATCATGCAAGTACAACTTAGATATGGCTTACAACTTAGATATGATGCATTGACATCATGCTAGTACGACTTAGAGATGACACAATGAGGCACTGATATACACCATGCAAGTACAACTTAGAGGTGGCGTACAACTTAGATATGATTCATTGGCATCATGATAGTTATGTCATGATAGTACGACTTAGAGATGATGTAGATGATACTCCAGATCACGCCAGTACAACTTGGATATGATGCATTTGCATCATTGTAGTATGGTTTAGAGGTGATGCAGTTGGTGACATTGTTGATGCAGGTTGATATTAGATGATATGATTTGATTGACATGGAGATTGTATGTCTCTGAAAAATAGTTGTATGCTAATGTGGTGGATGTGATCCAATGGTAGTGACTGTGTGTCACTAGTTAGTAGTTGTGTGCTACTAGGAGTGGTTGTGTATCATTGGATAATAGTCGTATACTACTATGGGTAGACATAGCTATGTTGTATTGGATGGAATTGTAGTAGTTGTATGTTACTATCTGATTTCCATGGAGACTACAACTAGTGTTGGATATGATTTCTAGAAAGATGGATAGTCACTATGCTGGTGGAAAGACATTATCTAGGAGCAAAATGGTCCAGGAAGAACAGATTGATGGTGGACAGACATTCTCCCTATGGAAAATGGTCTAGGTTGACATATTGTTGACATATCATCGAATGGTATTTTCCTAAGGCACAGATTGTGTCCCAATTAGGAAAATGGTTCAGGACCGATATTCTCCTGAGGCACATTTATTGGCCTGATCAGGTTGAATAGTCCACCCCCTAAGGACATGACATCCCGATTAGGGTGGTTGATACAAGACCAATATTTTTTAAGGCATATGGGTAGAGATTGATCTATATGGTACATATGACTTGATTAGAAAATATTATGATACTAACATTCATGTAGGAATGGTGTATGTTTCCCATGGTGTGGCTTTCATCATCTAGGAGGACTGACATTCTTCCAAGACTAGGTCCAGATTAGAAGAATGGTCATTGTATCCCATTACGAGGCTTTCAACATCTGTTGGGACAACTATTCTTCTAAGACATAAGTCCATATTAGAAGAATGGTCCTTGTATCACTCTATTGAGTAAGTGACTTATTCAACATCATGACTTATTACTTAGATGGAGTATGTCCTCGAGAGATGATGCATTTGATTCTATCAGGTGATACTAATAGTGGCGATGTTTCTCATGAGTTGATCTACATGATCATGAGATAGTCTTTGTGGCTATGATGATGCTACTAGCAGAATGGTCTGTTTGTGATCAAGACCATAACCGTTAAATACCTACATAGCTAGGAGGGAGTGTTGATGTTACTGTATTTGTGGGATGTATTAACCTCCATATGTAACCTATGACTAGATTAGGATGTTCTAGAAGCTAGAGAAACCCTAAATAGATGTGTAGAAACCCTAGAAGACATGTCGGTTCAATAAAATAATTAATATTTAAGTATTAGCCTCTAAAAGAAGAAGTAAAATTGGATAGGTGACAAAGAGAACTATAAATAGAGGGTGTTTGAGCTCATTTGGAACCTCACTCACTCACATCTCACACAAGTTAAGTGGTGCAAAAGTTTGGAGGAGGAGTGCAACTGCAACTATTGCAACTGGTTTTTTGGTCTTGGTTTCTGGTTTGTGGACTTTCTACTTGGTGCACTATTCTTGGAGAGAGAGAGATTCACTATCTCTTGGTTATATATTGTGTTTATTACTGCTTCAAGAATTATTCTATCTGTCAGGGTTATGGTGCTCGGGGGTGGTTCCTGCCTATTGTTGGGTGCAAATATTGAGATATTGTCTATGGTTAAATGAGCACATCTTAACACATTTTTGGGTGGTTTTTCGGCACATGGATTTTCACTGATGGTTTTCTATTTCTAGTTAATGAATTAGGGTTGTTGATTGATCTAGGTTATTAGATTAGAGTTTTGGATGCTACAGGATCCTATATGTATATTGTATTGTAAATAATGTATTATGTGAATGAATATAGAATATGATGGTATTCCCGATTTGGGTTTCCAGGGGAAAAATATCTTTGTAATGTGTGTATTCTCCATTGTATCTTTTCTATTTTTTTAATGAAAAATTGTTTGTAGTAAATAATTGTACAAGGTTAAAATCTACAGCTACAACTAAGGAAGTTTTACATGTTCCAGGTAGAGTTCAAACTAGTTTTCCAGAAGAGGAAGCTATTGTTGATTGTGCTGAATAGATTGATGAGTTGCATGTTCCTCACGTGTCATAATTTGAGATGATGTTATAGATAACATTGTTTTTCATATTCCAAGTTGTTCTACTCTTGTAAGTGAACTTGAACATGATCCTAATTATTTTTATTATCCAACAAAACATTGTGTGCCTTGTCATAATCCTCACAATAAAATTGAATGAATGTTAGTCATGCTTTCAAATCTTTGCAGAAGAGACATGAAAGATAGAATTGTGGAATAATGTCGAATACCAGGATAGATTGTGGTTGGATTGATGGATGATCATGGAATCATTTTACTAGATGTTTGATGGATTCATATCATTGTGTATCATCGGTTTTACAGTCATGCAATGTTCCTCTTACTTACTATTGATTTCCTTGGAAGTGGTCGACTGAGGATTGACCGAACACGACACTCGACTGGAGTTTCGACCGAGTATTCGTTGACTAAGTTTCGACTAGGTTGTCTATCGACTAGAGTTTTTGATGGGAAATATTGTTGATACTTATTGATCCCTTAGAAGGGTGGGGGATACTTTAATTTTTTGATATGAGAACCCAATTTATGTCTTCTTGTTGACTCAATTATTTATTGTTGAATCAAATTGGATTTTTTGAGGCCAACTAAGCCATGTTCAAATATTGTTGGAGATGTACTACTGCTTATGTTGGATACAGAGGATGATTAGATTTCCAGATATTGATTATCTTGCATTCTTGGTGACGGTGTTTAGAATTATTCAGGAGTGTTTCATTACCGTGTTTGAGCAATTTTTTACAGTCATAAAAAATTAAGGGACATGCAATTGGGACTAATATCCATCCTATCAAGACACTAAGTGATTAAGGAGAAGCACAAGTCTACGAGGAGCATCCCTTTTCCATTGATGTCAAAGCGGGAGAGTTGCAGATAGGGGGGGATTCTTTCTATTCCTGGGAGAGTTGCAAACATGGGTAGAATTGTTTCTATGCTTGGTGGACTATGTGTTTCATTGCAGGATTGGCATCAATGACAAAAGGGGAGATTGTTGAAATTATTGTCATTGATTTCAAATGATCAATGTTGTCATTAATTTCATATTACGGAATTACAATATACATAGCATTTTCAATGTGTGTGTGTGTGTGTTTACATGTATATTAAAAAAAAGGTGCATTTGAAAAAATAAAAAGTGGAATGGTGGTTTCAAACCCATGGGTTTGGGTATTTTCCCATGGTATTTTGAAAAGTAAAATTAAAAAGGGGAATTAATTATTTAATTAACAAACATATATCTTCATGAAGGGTTATAAAAAGGTATAAAAAGAGAAAGTATTGAGAGAAGTTGTGTGTGAAAAATAAATGAGCAAAGATTGAATATCACTCCAAGCGGGAAGAGCTACGAAATTGTTTTTAGGTCAGTTTAGCATTTTCATGATAACTTATTTTCTGGGATGTTTCAGACCTTGAAATTTTACATAATAGATGAGACATATAGATGTACCTCAGGAAAAAATTTCAGATTTTGGTTCATTGTACTTTTTAGGATATGCTCTATGCAAGTTAGGGTTTTTTAATGGTCCTGATATTAGTTTCAAACAAACCAATTTGGAATTTTCACTAAAAATTATTTTATGGGACTCTTCAGACTGTGAAATGTTTACAAAAAGAAGAAGAGATACAAAAGTACCCTAGCTCGGCTTGGAATTTTCAGTATAACTTGTTTTTTGAGACTCTTCAGACTATGAAAATTTCAGAGAATAGAGGAGTCATGCATAAGTACCTTAGCTAAAAAATTTAGAATCATATTTGCAAAATTGGATACATGGCATGTTGTACAAGTTTGTTCTTGGGAATAGGCCCAAAACAATAAGCTTTGGGAAAGTTACCATTTGGAAATTCAAATTTTGGTTAGACATGGTAAAGGAAGAAATAGTGAGAAGACCTGGTGAAGGCAGAAGAAATGAATAGACCTGGTGAATATAGAAGTAGTGACTAGACCCGCTGAAGGTAGAAGCAACAAACAGACTTGGTGAAGGAAGAAGTATCAATTAGACTCGATGAAGGTTGGTGCAACTCACACAAATATATTGGTGTATCTTGCTAAGTTGGTGCTTAGTAGTGGGGATTGGTGTCTCCAATAGATTGGTATCTAAGAATATTTGTATGAGTAGCTCAGTTCCACTCAAACAAAAATATTGGTGTCTCTCTCTAAGTTGGTGCTTAGCAGTTACGATTGGTGTCTCCATTAGATTGGTGTCTATGAAGATCTGTAAAAGTAGGTTGGGGCCTGCCAATATTTGTATCAGTGGGGATTGGTGACTCTAGTAGGTTGGTGCCTACAAATAATTATAAAGAAAATTTTTGTGCTTTTATCCAAAAATGGTTTCCA
The DNA here is from genome assembly GCA_000966675.3 of Picea glauca. Taxonomy (NCBI): domain Eukaryota; kingdom Viridiplantae; phylum Streptophyta; class Pinopsida; order Pinales; family Pinaceae; genus Picea; species Picea glauca. The sequence goes on along the minus strand of JZKD02S1765596.1, from coordinate 109,543 downwards.
CATAAATATTGTGTTCCATGTTTTGTAGTTGATATATCTTATATGTGATTGTTTTTTTATGGTTGATGAATGTTTGAAAAGAGTAAAAAATTATATTATAGTGATTCACCCCCCTCCCCCATCTCAGTATAATTGTGTGCTCAACACTTCTAGGAATTTCTTTGATTCTGAAATGATTTTGGTATCTTATCACATTTTTAAATGATCAAATGCAAGGAAAATTAGATAGCATAATCATAATGAATCTCAAATGAAGGATTGGGGAAAGAACACTTCACAATCCTTGGAGGAATTCATGTAGCATAAATTTACACAAATTGATCTTGTTGAAGTGGAGGGGG
>JZKD02S1765596.1:94428-104843 GCA_000966675.3 Picea glauca | reverse complement strand
TATATATATATATATATATAAAAGCTAGTATTATAAAGTTATAATGTAATATTAAATATAACATATGTCTAAATGTGCTACATTTTTTTCATTTTCTAGTCATATTTTCTGGGGATATTTGTTTACAATCTTGTGAGATATTGTTGAATCTGAAGATTTAAGTGGTTTTTCAGCAAGTTGAATCCATTTTGACATTTATAAATACAATTTAAACAACAAAAAGTTGTGATTTTGTATGGATTTATGTTGTCAGATTTCAGCTAAAAGCAAAAAAAATAGAACAGTTAAATAAGGCCTATCTTAAAATATACATTATTCAATTTGAAACATTTCAAATTTGAAAATTATATACTATTATTCACCAAATATATCTTAATCACTATGAATTATATAATAATTATATAATGTTTTACTAATTATATTTTTAAAGTTCAAAATATCAAATGTGATTTTAATAAACAATAATTATCATCAATATATAAATTATTATTTTTAAAATAAAATAAATAAATTTTAAATAATAAATAACTAACTCATTAATTTATTTTTACATTTATACTAAATTACATTTCATGATTATATTATTATTCTATATAACTACCACATCTAAATAAAAATTTCTTAAATCTAAAAAACACAATATTAATATATCTAAAAAAACCAAAATATTAATATAGATGTAAGTAAATCTTTATTTTTATTTTTAAAATTGAAGGAACAATATTTATGATATCTCTTGTTTTGTTTGGGAAGAATCACAACTTTGACCGAGTTTGGAGTTATAAGCCTAACAAATTTCTTGACAACATCAAAATAGATTTCGATTGTTTGGATTATTCGAATTGGCATTTGCCACATTAATTGAAAGTGATAAACTATTGTTGAAGTATTCATCTTACAAGTTTGAGTTTTGTTTGTTTTCAAGGATCACAAATTAACATTAAAGGATCACAAATTAACATTAAAAAAAATAGAAGTGTTATGCTTTCTCATACCTTTTAAGTGGGATAATCTAAATGCCAAAATTATTTTAAGAAAGTTTCATATTAATATTGTTAAGTGATATTATAAATATATTGTAATTAAAATTATTGTATTTGAATTTTTCATATTAATATTAACTAAAATTATAAAAACATTGAAATTAAAATGATTATATTTGAAATTGATTCATTATTTTGAAATTGATTAATATAATTTAACATAATTTAACATATATATATTTTGTCAATTTTTTTGAATTAAATTTTTATAATTTTTATTAGAGAATATTGTTGAGCTTTGCTAGAATTCTAAGTACTATGAAAATATAAAGTTTTTAGTGTTTGAATATCTAGAATTTGTTTTCAACTTTATGGCAATGATCATATTTTCTTGTGGTTATGATTTGAAGTGAGTTGTATATCTTAAAATAACTTGTAATTGATTTGGAAATTGATTATGGTAATACATTATGTGTGTTGGTCTTCCATAGTCTTTCTTTGCATTGAATAAGAAGTGCCTGGGTTAGAAAAATAACATTTCAAATGTACAATTGTCTTAAATTCCTTTTAGTGGCTATGGGGTGTTCATTTTGGGTTGGACTGAAAATGAGTATTGACATTATAATAATATTGAAGTTTATTTGCACACATGGTTAGCTCGGTGCTTTTTTGTTTCAACTTCCAACTATATTTTAAACATGGTTAGTTAGATGCTTCTTTGTTTCATCTTCAAACTATATTTTGAACTTTCATATGTTATTTAACATTTTTAAGAATCTCCACACATGAACCACAATTGATTTAGGCGTTTGAAGTTTCAAGTATGTTTGGAAGATGTTTGATTCATAGAATATTTTGAAATGTTATCGAGAATGATTCCACCCAAAACCAAGTTTGTTGTAGTGGCACTTGCTAAGTTAAGAGATTTTAAAGGAACCAAGCCTAGTGTAGCAACACTTGTTAAGATAAGGGGTTTTGAAGGGGTTTCTTGGAGAGAATGGTTGTCCCAAAATACTCTAAAGAAAGTAAAACCCAAAAAAACCATCATAATAATATAGAACTTTATAATATACAATTTATAATTTATAATAAAATAAACATCTTTTTAACCTAAAAAAATGAAATCTATTTTTTTTTTTAATTATTCTTTTCATCTTTTCAACCTCAAAAATATCATTTTTTTTTTTGTGCTCTTTATGTTCGAAGTTAAAATAAATTTATGGTATTTTTTTATTAAGTCTATTTTTTTTGTGTGTTAGTTATATTGAAAGTTAAAATAAATTTATGCTATTTTTTATTATTCTTGTTTGTGCTTGTTATATTCAAGGTTAAAATGCATCATTGTTTTTTGGTACTTGTTATATTCAAGATTAAAATGCATTATTTTTTTATTATTCTTTTTTGTGCTTGTTATATTCAAGATTAAAATGCATCATTATTTTTGGTACTTGTTATATTCAAGTGTTTGTTATTGATATATTCAAGGTTAAAATAAATTTATGCTGAATTAACATTGTATGTTTCTTAATTTATGCTAAATTAAAATGAATTAATTCTATTCAAGTATTCAAGGTTAAAATGAATTAAGTCTGTATGTTTCTTAACCTATGCTAAATTTAAATGAATTAGTCTATTCAAGTGCTTGTTATATTCAAGGTTAAAATAAATCTATTATATATCAAGGTTAAAATAAATCTATTCTATATCAAGGTTAAAATGCATCATTATTTTTGGTACTTATTATATTCAAGGTTAAAATGAATCTATGCTAAATTAAAATAAATTAAGTCTATTCAAGTGCAAGTGCTTGTCATATTCAAGGTTAAAATAAATTAATGCTAAATTAAAATGAATTAAATCTGTATGTTTTTTTTTTATGCCTCTTGATGTCTATTATATCTAAGTTTAAAATGAAGTTATGATCATTTATATCACTCCCTCTAACTTCCTTTTCCACTCTTCCTCTTGGAAATAACTCATTTTCTCTAATGGCGACTCATTTTTTCATCCTTTCGATTTCCACACAACCTCTCCCTTTCTGCAGTATCATCTCCCTCGCTCATCATCTATTCATCGAGAGTACCACATAAAGGTTTAAATTATTTATTATATAGACTTTACCCATCTTCACATTCCCCCAATGACTAGTTCAAGGTTGCGACCCATTTGTGCTTTTTGAAGCTTTTGTGATTCCTTATGCTCAAACTCTTCTTGTTTACAACTTCTTCTTATTTGTACAGAACCTCAAGTGCTCTCATGTCGGGTATCGCCAAATTGTCCACAATGCTAATGCATCACATTAGGATTAAGTTGTATATTTGCATTAAGACCTTTGCTAAACACATGATAAACATTTGCATATTTTTAATCATTCTCTAATTGTTGCCACAACTCTATTGGGTTATCTTATCAACAAATATTCATTTAAATTCTTAGTTACAATCCTATTGTTCATGCCACTTGGTTTTCCCTTACAAAAATTTAACCTATCATCAACAACGTTTTTAATAATCCTCCAAATATTATTTTCTCTGAGCAATATTCAAACCCCACTTTTATCAAATATTATTTTCTCTGGTAATCTTCAAACCCTACTTTTATTAAATATGGTCAAGTTTTCACTTGTAGATAACCAAAATAGGATTATGGTAAAACAGGGAGGTTCAGAGCTAACACTCTTCACATTCAACTCTAGCCAACCAAAACAAGGATCCAATCCTTTAAATCTAACCAAGGAACTATGACACCTTAAGGCTTATCCAAAAGATTAAAAGATTCATACACAAATAAAACACCGACAACTATACTGCAACAACCACAATCAACCTTTAAATCTGTAAATCTAACACAAGGTAAAAATATCTGATACCATGAAATAACACAACCCATAATATTCAACTTGAAAGAAAATACCATATGTCTTATTCCATAACAAGTGACCAAAAACATAAAACAAGAGAGAACAAACAACCAATGAGCCTGGCTTACTGAAGAGAAAAGGAACTGGTTTATTATTCTTCTTGTAGAAATACTATGTTCTATTACACATTTTCTGTTAGTTTTGTGAAACTTTCCCATTTATTTATGAAACATTTAGCCCCTTTTTAGAAATATAAGCCATATGAGATAAATATCATCAATGAAAAGTGAAAAAAAAATAGATGAGTGTTACAGTAAGTTTGTAACTTTAAACCATGCTAACATAGTTTTATAAAGCCATGAAGATAGAATTGTTATCTTGTTAAAAAATACAAGACACCATCTCCAATGTTTGAGAGAATTTTTTCCCTACACTGTATTGTGTGTGTGTGACAATCAAGGTTTTATAAGTTGGAAGCCAATATTGGACTCTTTGGATCCTCGCCTGAAGAGTGGAATTTAAATGTTGGAGATTTGAGAAGAGCTTCAAGATTTGAGAGGATATTCATCAAGTATGACTCTGCACCCCATAGTAGAGTTGAACAAGGTCCAACAATCTTGGTTTTCATGCCTTGGTATTTTCAGTTACTTCTATGGAACTTAGTTGCACCTTTAATTCCATGGTAAAGGGAACAATGGTCTTCTCAAGTACATATTGAAAACTTAGTTTCTCTAAATAAAATATTTAAACCTTGTGGACACTCTTCTTTCCATTCTACAGGGAACATAGAAACACTCTACATTATACAGAAACAGAGAAGCGTACCATGTTTGGAGTTACTTTTTAAAGAAATATATTAAAAAAATTCTTAAAAACCCCAAAACAATTATTGTACAAAACTTGAAAAAAACAAAATTTCTTTAAGCCTTGTGAACACTCTTCTTTCCATTCTATAGGGAACATAGAAAAGTACCATGGTTAAGTTACTTTTTAAAGATATATATACCCTGTGACACTCTTCTTTTCATTTTATAGGGAACAAAGAAACGTACCATGTTTGGAGTTATTTTCTTAAAATATATATTCAAAAAATATTAAAAACCCCAAAACATATTTTGTTATGTTGTTTTGTAGAAAACTTGAAAAAAACATTTCTCATATAAAACTTAAAAATTTCAGCATTCCATTTCTAATTTATCAAGATATATATTAAAAAATTCTAAAAAACCCCAAAAATTTTCTTATATAAAACGTGAAAAAGAGAATTAAGTTAAATGAATACCAAGAATTTCGGAATGATGGATCCATTAACATGAATTAAGTTAGATGAATTAGGGAAATTCTTTACCATGATGGATAGATGGAAATCATAGGGAGAGCATGATTGGTAAGTGTTATTTAGAAATTATTTATTTTATTGAATTAATTTTTTTTACGGAATAGTTTAATTTTATTGAAATAAAGAATATTAGGAATAGTTTAATTTTATTGAAATAAAGAATATTATGGAATATCTTAGTCTAATAATTTTATATTTTGTTTTTTTTTAAAAGATATATATATTTTTTAGTTTTGTTAGAAATCTTATAAGAAATTGTTAGATTTACATATTTAAGTAGTTAATTATGTATAATCCTAATGAAATATTTAAATTTCAAGATTATTTTTTTTCTAATTATTTTTTAAGTAATTTAATTTCAATTTAAAAAGTTTTTCCCTCTACACTTAACTAAGATTTAAATAAAATTAATATAGTAAAGTTATTAAAAATAATGCATTTCATTATTTTTCTAATAAAATAATTAGGAACTAATTTTGATTAACATACACCACGTAAATACATTAATTTTTTTTTATAATGGTGAATTAATTTTTTTATAAATATATAAATAAACTCTACATTTAGAAAAACAATGCAATCATTGCTTAGAGAAGGGATTTATAGCCCATATAGCATATTCTAGGGGAAATATAGAGACTTAAAGTATTAAGTGTTATGTTATAATTATAATTATAATGATAATGTAGCCTCAAATAATACTAATAATATTAATACTAATAATAATATTTATAAAAATAAAATCTACTTATAAGTAGGTTGTAATAATTACTTTAATTCTGTATATATATATATATATATATATGAATTTGTTTATGATTTGTCCTATCTTCAATTAATAGATGACTAAAACAACGTAGTGACTATATAAGTAGTAATATATGGACAGTGTAATATATTAACAATTATATTCATATTTTAAAATGAGAAAGGTTCAAACTTTACAAAATAAAGGGGAAACAATTTTGATTTCAATGAATTTAAAAAACATTATTTAAGAATAGATATAAAAATAATGATTAATAAATTATTAAGAATATTTTGTTTGTCATTATTCTTTACATTATCGTGCAAGGCCTTGATTAGTATCCATTATCCTAAGAATCTTATTTAGAGTGTAATTCCATACATTTTTTTTAGTAAAGTTTAATTTTACCTATGGTCTTGTTCAAAATAAATACCCACTTCCCACTATTCTAAGAATCTCATTTAGAGTGTAATTTTATAGATTTTTTTAGTGAAGTTTAATTTTACCTATGGTCTTCTTCAAAATAAATACCCACTTATAAAGATGTATAGAAGTTATGGAATAATTTTTTTGGTTAAATTTCTCTATATTCTAGATCATATTACAATGTAGGAAAATTCAAGTTTTTAGATCATTAAAAAATATATAGATATATACATTTTACTTATAATTTGAAGAAATTGGATGTCTAAAAATAAAGAATTTTGCTTTTGTAGTTGTATTGATTTTACAAATATTATCATAAGTTTATTTTATCTTTACATTCTTTAAATATGAGAAAAATTAAATGAAATAATTAGACAAGGTCAAACAAATTAAAAATAGTTGGATGAAGTTAAGCACTTTAAATTTTATAGGAACATTTTTTAGTTAATATAGGTGTGATTAGTAGCTCTCTCAATTGTAATCTTATAATAGACTATTTTCTCATTATTTCTTAATATTACAATTGAGTGATTTAGGAAGTTAGAGTTCTTATTTGATCAAGATTTTGAATATTTGGATCAATTTAGACTTGGACATCCTTCCACCATATACTAAACTTGGATCATTTTGAAACTCTACTCATACCTAAAGGTTAAACTAAACTTGGATCATTAAGAAATTGTTCTCATTCCTAAATATTATCAATAAAAGTCTCAAGAAGCTTATCATTATTAAATGTAATGTAATGTACATACTACATATAAGGGTATGCAAATTATACATTATTTTCAAAAGCTCTTTTTGTAAATTTCATATTTTAAATGAAATTCAAATTTAGTATAACAACTTTGGTTATCTAATCATATAAATATATTTTATTATTATTTATTAGGTTAAAATTAATTCAATTATACTTTGGAGTGTAATGGATAGAACTAATATATCACAATTTTTGTTTATCAATTTATTTTAAAAGGATTTTCAAGCCTTCAATTTACACATATGACATTGTTAATAGTTATTAACATCTAGATCAATCCAATTCTACTAAAACTTTTCAAAAAGTGGAGTCACCATTTTCATTTCTATTTTGTTTTTACACTATGAATAAGTAATATTTTATTAAAGTTTCATGTATTTTATAATTATTATATCTTTTAGCTTTGGTCTACATACAACTACTACTTTAAAATATTTTGAAGTGATAGATATAAGTAACATTGATGATAATTTCACTTGTATTCATATTTGATTACTTTATCATCTAGAAATGTATGTAATATTCTTAAATCCGAGAGTCCTAGAGTATTATGCATTTATATATATAGTTTGTACTCGAGAATTTAGGTTAATATTTAGTACATAATTCCAACACTTTACTCTGGAAATCACATACTACATTATGTGATTTGTTTTTCATTAAAGTACACAAAATTGTAGAAAAGCAAAAAATATTCTTATACATGTTCATTTCGATAGAGCGTGGAGAGTCTAGCATGTACATGTACTAGGTGCTCACTTGGAGTCCTATAAAAATGAGTTCATCAGAAGTTCTACAGCACAAGGTCTCACTAACACTACCACCAAACATTTTTCAATAATTTTTCTCATTTTTGAATCAAAAACCTTTGTCAATGATGCATACCCTATACCAAAACTCACCTTCTTATAAATCTAAGCAACATTATGAAACTCAGTGTAAGGAATCTCCAGATTAACCATCTCCAGTAAGCACATGCAAAATGGATAAACAGATCTACATGCTGATTATAACTCTCTTCATATAATTATGGAGCCATGAATTTCAATGTGCCAATGATAGTGTGCACAACATGATCATTTTCCATGACAACGACAAAACCTAAATCCTCGAGCTTCATAACACCAATATTATCATTCACGAATATATTGTTTCACTTTAGATCTCTATGAATTATGCAAGGGTTATGATTATGAAGATAATTCAATCCTTCAAATATCTAACGTGTCCAATTCTTCACCACCTTCATTGAGATATGTCGATGCTTCTGGCAACACTAGCTCAGAGTCCCCAAGTGCAGATTTCAGTAATAAAATCCACATGTCTTGTGTTTGGAGGGTCCCCTTTTATTACGAATGTAAACTTAATATCTACTGCATACACTACATAAATCAATTAACCTTTTGAACATGGAGAAGAAGTTAGGTAAGAGAGGAATGCTAAAATTATAGGGGTTTGTCTCTCATTGGTTCTTAAAGTGGCTTTAGTGAGTTTTATTACATATAAACACATTATTATCACTTAAATGTTAAGAAAATCGACAACTTTGTCAATAACATGGATAACGTTTAAAAATGACTTCGAATAAGCAATGTTGAGTAAAATGTATAGCTTCACCAATAATGTGGATGACCTATCCACAACCAATTAATATACTAAGTAATGTTGAGAAAAATAATAACTTCATGAAGAACATTGATGTCTTTTAAAAATAACTAAGTTAATTATAATAAATAGAAACATGTGTTTAGAGACATGCACAAAGGAAGATAGATGGTGGTTTAGGAGCTTTGTGTAAGGTCTTTGCTTATGGTTGGTAGTGGGCACATTGTTTAGGTGCGCATAAAGGGTTGAGTTAAAAGGTTGTAATGCAAATTGTTGTTTTTTTTTCTCAATGGACATAGTGGTGAACCATTCCATGTTTCCTTTATACAAGTTGAGGCACCTTGGGGGCATGAGCCCAACATCATCAAAATAGTGAACCAACTTCAAATACAATCATTTTAATTGCAATATCTTTATAATCACAATTAACAACATTAAGATAAAACCTCCCTCGAAGTTAAAATACAATCATTCTAATTATAATATATGTATAATCCCAACTAACAACATAATATAAAACCTCCCTTGAATTACTTTGGCATTCCCATTCGCCAACTTAGGGGTATGCTAGTTTAGTTTAATATGTTACTTGTCATTCACTCGTTATCACTGATAGAAATTAAACTTGAGTAGAGAGAACAATAATCATTCCTCTCAACTACTCAAACTAAACCTAATTCACACATAATAAATTATTTATTATTTATTAAATATTTTATTTATTAATAATCATCCTAATAATTTATTTTTAATATTGAAAACTAACTTGTACTTATAACTTTGAAAACAATTTTTCTTTAGAAAATCATTATGAAAATAGATAATCTATAACATTGATGCTATCACAACAACGTTAAAGATTTAAGAGCAAGTTTTTGCTAAAGTTTTTAGAGAAAGAGTTTTTCTAATTGCATTATAAGACTAGTTCCTTCTTAAAAGTGTAACTTAGTTCAATCTACAAAGGGGTTCCCTGTATAACCAAAGTGTTTATTTACCCATGGGTAGTTGCTTCCATTCTTCTGTTTAACGATTTAGTTTTAATATTATCCACCGTAAAAGTTTCCGTATGATAAGCTAGCATATTTTAGTGTCATTTTTGCATTCATTTTTTTTAAATGACCGGACTCCTTTCTGACCGTAATTTGTAGTGTTCATAGGCACCCACACATGGTGCTGCTAAGGGAGGTCGAGGGGTCACGTCAACATTCTTGTGTTTAGGGATTTAGTTTTAATATTATCCACCGTAAAAGTTTCTGTGTGATAAGCTAGCATCTTTTAGTGTTTGTTGCATTCATTTTTTTTTAAATGTGAACCCCTTTTTGACCGTAATTTGTAGTGGTCATAGGCACCCACACATGGTGTTGTAAGGGAGGTCGAGGGGTCATGTCAATGTTCGGGGAAACTCCTGCAGGTGCTTAATTTTTTGAAAAATAAAATAAAATAAGAGTTGAATATATACAGCCTAAGTGGGCCTAATGGTTAAGAACATGTGTTTCCTCTTAAGAGGTCACAAGTTCAAATCCAGAGGGGGGTAGGGTATGTATACCTTCATAGACTTTACCAATCAAATCGATGGGCGGAGGGGGATCCCTTGTCCCACAAACAAAGGGGTCTCATACACCAATTTGGTGTGTTGGCTTGGCCGTGACCTTAAAAATAGATTATATATATATATATATATATATATATATATA
>JZKD02S1765596.1:64137-82657 GCA_000966675.3 Picea glauca | reverse complement strand
TATATCATTTCTGTGTATTGTGAAGATTATGCTGGATATTTCACTGTTATTCTGTTATTTCTAGCATTTCGTTTCTGTTCTGCATATTTTATATATCTGGTATCTTGCAGGGTGGGTGAACAGGGGAGATATTAGGGTAATATATCCCTTGCACCCCAACCCACAATATCTCGCACTCCCATCCCCACCCTATATGGGGGTGGGGTGGGGAAGATATTAGGGTAATATCTCCCCCTCACCCCAACCCCCATATATATCGGGGTGGAGTGGGAGAGATATTAGGGTAATATTTCCCCCTCATCCAAATCCCATATATGGGGGTGGGGGTGAGGGGAAAATATTACCCTAGTATCTTCCCCCCATCCCCACCCTCATATAAGGTGAGGGGGGGGAGACATTACCCTAATATCTCCCCCCTACCCCCACCTTTATGAGGGTGGGGGAAATATATTTACTCTCCCCCACCATATATTCCCCACCTTATATGGTGGTGGGGGTAGGGGATATATTACATGTAAGGTGTGGGTGCATGAGATATTATGGTAATATCTCCCCCCCACCTTATATGAGGTTGGGGGTGGGAGTAGGGGGAATATATTAGGGTAATATATCTCCCCTTCCCTAACCACCATATATAATGGTGGGGGTAGGGGCATATACTAGGGTAATATTTTCATATCTCCCCCCAAGGGAGATATTACCCTAATATATGTCACCCTCCCTCGGGGGGATATTACCCTAATATTCCCCCCCAATATAGTGTGGGGTGGGAGGATATTACCGTGTAATATTTTCCCCACTATATATGAATATTTCCCTGCCACCCCCACCCTCAAGGTGGGGGAAAGATATTAGGATAATATATCCCCCTCATTCCCACCCTCATATAGGATGGGTGGGGGAAAGAATAACCTAATATATCCCTCCCACCTCCACCCTCATATGGGGTGGGGTGGTGGGGGAGATTACCAAGTGATATATTAATCTACTATATGCCCCACCCATGGGGGATATTACCCTAATATCTCCCCCCCCACCCTAATATAGGGTGGGGTGGGAAGGATATTAACCTGTAATATTTTCCCACCATATATGAATATCCCCCCTTTCCCACCACCACCCTCAAGGTTGGGGGAATATATTAGGGTAATATCTCCCCCTCACTCCCACCCTCATATAGGATGAGTGGGGGAAATATTACCCTAATATATCCCCCCCACCTCCACCCTCATATAGGGTGGAGTGGGGGGGAGATTACCCTAATATCGTTTCCCCTGTCTTATATGAATATATCCCCCCACGCCCACCCTCATATAGAGTGGGGGTGAGGGAGAGATATTAGGGTAATATGTGTTATAAAAACATCATCACATAATAATAAAATGAAAGATATGCGTAAATAAAACACAAAAGATACATAATACAATAGAGACATGGATATACGTGGTTCACCTAGAGTGGGACACGTCCACCAAATAAATTTATAGGTCCTTCCTTTATTATTATCCAACAAATGAAAGGATACAACCTACAACATACCTGTTGTAACTTCCTCTTCTTTCTCTCACAGTATCTTATCTCAAAATACAATATTCACTCACATACATAGCCACAATACAATTCCCTCATAAAAGAGGGTTTCCTTCTAGGGAAAAAAAACCCTAACATAACTTTCTACTGTGAGATGTGTGACCTTATAATGAACATTTCAGATTGACTATGAAATTACAATATTTTACAAGGCAATTTTCCAAAAAACTTCTCTTCGAGGGGGCTCCAAAATTTATCTCCACCTCCCTCATCAAGTAATGGGTTCCAAACACAGTTGAAACAAGACCTATGAATCAGGATGATAATCAGGCTCCACAACCAACAATATCCCACTTGGATACAGGTCACAACAACTCCATTGTTGCTATACCTGTTGGGCTATGATGCACCTTGTACCAAGCAAATTCATCTTCACCTTCATGCTTGAAGGCCAATTGAAACTGAACATGAACTCAATTTTTCCCTCGTTACTACCTTTGTTAACATATCTGCAAGATTCTGGCTAGTATGTATCTTTTTCAACTTCAATTGTCCATCTTCCAAAAAGGATCGTATAAAATGGTACTTGAGTTGTATATGCTTAGTATTAGAATGGAAGGCTAAGTTATTTGCAATTTGAATGACACTCTCATTGTCATAGTACAACCTGTTATTCTCCTATTTTTTTTCCAATTCCTCCATAAACCTTTGTAACCAAATCATCTCTTTACTAGCCTCTGTAGCAACAACATACTATGATTTCATTGTTGAAAGTGCAAAAACCTTTTGCAGTTTCAAAATCCAACTTAATGTTGTTCCACGTATAGTAAATCATACCATGCAGTGCTTCTGCTACTATCTTTATCACATTCCATATATGAATCAACATATCCGTGTAGACCAGTGTTTGGACCTCCAAAACATAACGAATGAGTAGTACTACCTCTCAAATACACGAGAATCCATTTTACTGCCCATCAATGTTCTTTACCTGGATTTTTCATATACCTTATCACAAATCCCACTCCATGTGCAATATCTGGTCTTGTGCACACCATATCATATATAAAACTGCCAACTGTTGATGAATACAGGACCCTTTGTATCCACTCCTATGTCTTGGGACACATTTTATTGGTTAATTTGAAATGGCTAGCCAAAGGTGTACTAACTGGTTTTGAATTCTGCATTATAAACCTCTCCAATACCTTCTCTATATACTCACCCTAAGACAATAACAATTTGTGATTTTTCTTGTCTCTTGTTATTCTCATACCTAGTATTTTCTTTGGAGCATCCAAATTCTTCATCACAAATGAATTAGCTAATTTTGTTTTTAGCACATTTATATCCAATATGTTAGACCCTGCAAGAAGCATGTCATCTACATACAATAGAAAGATAATATTGCTTCCATTTTCTAACCTCCTAAAATAGACATAGTGATGAGAATGACATCTACTATAACTTTGTTCTGTCATAAACCTATCAAACTTCAAATACCACTTCCTTGGAGCTTTTTTTAGGCCATACAATCTCTTCTTCAAATTGCATACAAATTTTTCCTTCCCTTTGACCTCATACCCATGTGGTTGTTGCATATAAATCTCTTCCTCCAAATCCCCATGGAGAAAATTTATTTTTACATCTAATTGTTCAATATGCAAATATTTTTCTACCACAAGACTTAAAATAGTCCTAATTGAAGTCATTTTAACAAAAGGAGAAAATATGTCATCAAAATATATATCGTTCTTTTGTGCAAACCCCTTTACAACAAGTCTAGACTTATACCACTTTTTTCCTCCAAATTATTCCTTCAACATGTAAAACCATTTATTCTACAATTGATCTAGGTGGATATTGGTTTCCACCCATCTATTCCACTAGATCAAAGCCCAATTTCCATTTTGACAAAACTTTTCTATCTTTTCGGGTCCTAAACTTTTGGGGTCGTTTTGAGGCCCTAAACAACATTTTTTGGGACCACCCCAGTCTCACTACAAATAAATTCAAAGCGTGATGGAAATATGTGTAGTCCTCGGATATACCTTTCCAATGGGCTATCGTACACCTAAAACAAAAATCGTATGCAAAAGTTACGACCCCGGGAAGTTGATGTACCAACTTACCCCATCAGGGCCCACATGAGTTTTGGTACTTCATCTCCCAGGGTTAGGTTTTTGGATGTTTATGATTTTTTCATTTATTATTTATGTTAAAAATGCCTTTGGAGCCTCATTGTAGCCATATTTTTTTGAATGAGCATAGTCGACACATCTCTTCTCAGAGATAATCTACCACCATTCTAGCTAGCTTGTGTGCTTTTGCATTTTACAGTCTTTTCCTTTCCATATCTCTATGTAATTATTTGTTATATCTATGTTATATCTCCACCTTCATATCATTTTTAAAATAATCCCGATCAGTGGTACTGGAGCGGTCTTCTCCTTGTCGTCCTAAGTACATATCCTCAATGAGGTTAGGGTATAGAGAGTTGGGTCTCAAGATTTAAAATCTTGAGGAAAACCTCTCTCTCATGCTTAAGTGAGCTTCCATGGTGGAATAAAAGAGGTATGACAGGATAGGAGATCCTTTCACATTGTTTCTTGTTGAATCCCTCATGCGACAGAGGAAAGAGATGATGGATAGTTTTTCCCAGATCCTTCGATTACTTTCGAAAACAATAGAGGCACCTTCAAACAACAATCACTTTGAAGGTGTGGTGTCGTTAAAGGTATAAGTTAACTTTGATATTCTTTTATTTGAAGGCTAGATAGATTTCGATCCATTGAAAAAATGGTTAAATCTGATAGAAGGTTATTTTTTTGTCCATAATTTATAGAACAATGAAAATATCACCTTCGTGCTCCTTAAGGCCCTTCCCCATGTTAGATATTCGTGGGAGACTTATTGTGATCAACATGATGAGGATGAGTTTATAATTTTTGGGCCAAGACCCATTTGGGCAGCTTTTGTTGATGCCATAAAGGAACGATATTACCTTATTGGAAGTTATGACGAACAATACCCGAGATGGACGACATTGTGTCAAGAGAGGGGACAAATGGTGCTAGAGTTCACAAATACTTTCCATACCTTGTGCACCGAGATGGGTATCAAGGAATACAAGTGACATATGGTCCTAAAATATCGTGCGGCTCTGCACTAGTACATCCAAGCTGAAATGGAATTTCTGGACATCTCGTCATTGGGAGCCACTTATCAATATGATGTCAAAATCAAGCAAAAATTCAGGAAACAGAACAAGTGGGATTTTAGATATGCAAATAAAAAATAGCCAAAGTATGGTAAGGGTGGCCCTAAATCCTATACCAAAGGAAAGATCACGGATGGCCAACCCTAGGATAACCAACCCAATGCACCACCAAAGAAGGGTAATGGGAAGTCGAAGAAGAACACTGGAAAATGGTGTGAGTTCCATAAAATCCATTGACACAATATTGATGAATGTCTCTCCAAATAGTCATTGTTGGTTGAGACGAAATCCCTAGGGTCAGATGTTGACTCAGACTTTGATTCTGATCCAGAAAATGGAAGACAAATCATTGATGCAGAACCTAGTGTCACCATCACTACTACAAAATTCCATCCATAGGAGCCGGAGGAGCCTGAAGAAGGGGAGCATCTTTTCCACTCACAGATGTGGATGAAGGGAAACCCACTCCATTTCATGGTTGATAGTGGTATCGAGAAGAAAATTATCTCAGTAGAGGTTGTCAAGAGGTGGAACTTGACAATGACACAATATCTTCAACCATACACAATCATTTGTCTCATCCAGGGATGAGACATCTGCGTCAACCAACAATGTTGCCTGCACTATGACATCAAACCATTTAAAGATGAGGTATTGTGTGATTTTTTCCCACTTGAATCCTGTGATTTTTTTCTATGACAACCATATATGTGGAAACATCATGTTGTTTATGAATCTAGGCCGCGTAGTGTCATTATTACTTTGGGATATCAACTCTATAGGGTACCAGAGACAGTCCCAAATATTGTGGTCTCTTTGATCTCTATGAAGTTGTGAAGAAAGGTGGTTTCTCAAGCTGAGATATTTTTCCTCTGTATGGTTCAATAAAAAGGTAACTGGAAGGTCACTGCAACCGTCAAAACCTTTGCACAGGGTCTCTCTGCCCAACAAAAAAATATGGATGAAATAATCAAGGACCACAAAGACATATTTGCCTCTCCTACTGGGGTGCCTATGCAGTGTCAGGTAAAGAACCCAATTGATTTGAGACCTAGTGTTCCTTTTCCTAAAGGCCCTATATACAAGAGTTATTTTATAGAGAATGAATAAATCAAACACCAGATCCAAGAGATAATTCTAAAGGGCCACATTAGACCCAACTCCTTACCTTGCGGGAGCCCAATTGTTCTAGTACATAAGAAGGATAGAACATGGAAACTTTGTATTGATTACAGAGCCTTGAATAATATCATAGTCAATAATCGATACCCAATTCCCTGGACTGATGATCTTCTCGATCAACTCAAGGGAGCCAATATTTTTGGTAAAATTGATCTGAAGTCAGGTTACCACTAGGTGTCGATTGAGGAAACCGATGTCTGTAAAACAACCTTAAAGTCAAAAGAAGGCCTCTTTGAGTGGTCAGTCATTCCTTTTGGCTTGACTAATTCCCCAACCAAATTCATGCAGACGATGGATGATATATTATGGTAATTCACAAAATCCTTTATGGTTGTATATTTGGATGACATCCTCATCTTCAACAAAACTTGGGAGGAACATTTGGAGCATATTCAATAAGTATTGGGCACCCTGTGACATCACAAGTTATATGCCAACTTGGAGAAGTGTTCCTTCGACATGCAGAGAATATAATATTTGGGATACATCGTGGATGCGTAGGGTGTACATGTGGATCCAACCAACATCCAAGTCATCCATGAATGGCTGGCCCCGAAAACAATGACCAAGCTCCACAGCTTCTTGGGCCTTGCTAAATTCTACCAATGGTTTGTTTTGGGGTTCTCTCATATTGCTTGGGACCTAAGACAAGTGACCAAGGGAGGCATGAAGTCCAAGATTTTTTTTTTTGTGCCCCAAAAGAAAGGATTCAAGTATTTGAAATCTTGCCTCTGCTGAACACCAGTCCTGATTCTGCCAGACCTGCAACGACCATTTGAGATTGAGATAGATGCTTCATATTATTTCATCGGTGCAGTCCTCACTCGACATGGGAATCCAATAGCCTATCATAGTGAAACTCTATCTGATGATGTTTAAAGATACCCAACCCATGACAAAGAGATGTACTCCATTGTGCAAGCATTTTGACAGTGGAAGCATTACATTATGGGAAAGAAAACTATAATCCACACTGATCATAGGCCTTTGTAATTCATGCATACACAAGAAAAGTTATAAACTTACCTCCATCATAAGTGGTCCATGTACCTATAGAAATTCCACTTGAATATTAAGTACAATAAGGGTAGCACCAACCATGTTATTGATTTCCTCCATCGACCCTTGATGACAACGCTTACCACATTTCTCAACTCACGTAGACATGAGACATCTAGAAGGGCACAATTATAGAATAATGATTCTAACTTTTCTACTGCTTATCAGACATTGAGTGCATGAAAAATAGTTCCCAACTTTCATCTCCAAGATGGGTTATTATTCCATATGAGCCACCTTTGTGTTCCTTCAAGCGGATGTGAAAAGATGATATGGGAAGCTCATTCCAATCTGGAAGAAAGAAATTTTGGTGTAGAAAAGACAGTGTTAGTATTGCAGAAGCATTTTTATTAGTTGAAGCTTCGACAAGATGTTCAAAAGTACATCAGATCCTGCACCATTTCCAAGCCCACCATCAAGAAATAAGGGCTATACACCCCTCTTCCTACTCCAGATAGGCCTTGGGAGTCTATCTCCATGGACTACATGCCTGGTATGCCTTCAACCAAGCATGGGAATTATTGTGTCTTCATGGTCATCGATCAATTCTCCAAGATGGAAATTTTTGCACCTTACAAGAAGAGCATCACAGTTGAGGCCACAACCAAGCTCTTCTTCACACATGTTTGGGTTCATTTTGGGATACCACAAAAATTATCTTCAATTGAGATAGTAGGTTCCTGAGCACCTTTTGGTCTAGCCTATGGTCATTGATAGACACCAATATGGACAAATCAACTTCCATCCACCCACATACTGATGGACAAACAAAGGTAGTCAACAATATGATTGTCCATATCCTGCTAATGTATAATTTCAAACATTCACACACATGAGATGAAAACCTTCCTTATTTTCAACATAGCTATAACAAATCCATCCACAACTCTATTGGCCACAACCCTTTTCAGGTGTGCTTTGGGTTTCAACCATTGGCCCCCATTGATGTAACTCTACCCATTGCAACCGCACGGTAAGAGTCCTCCCATTCTCATACAAAGGATGATCACAACTAAATTTGTTGAGTGCATCTAGCACATCCAACAACAAGTTCATGATATTGTGCATAAATCCAATGCTAAGTACAAGCAATGCCACGATCAACATTGGGTACTGCAAAAATTTCAAGTGGGAGATAAAGTTTGGTTTCATTTGTAGAAAGAGCACCTCACAGGACCCCATCTGTAACATACCCATCCACCCACAGGCCGAGGCATGCTGCCTTCAAGCCCACCCTTGAACTTCGTACTCTTACCAATACCTTCTTTCATTAATAAGAACGCATAAGATACAAGATTTAATGACATGCAGAACAATATCCAGCAAGCATGCATAATCTAAGATTCAATTAAACGATAATTAAATATACAATGGAAATACATTCATATAAATGCAAATGATACCATAACAGAGAGCACTTATCTTTATGAAAGATGACACCAACTGGCTATAGACCAATGACGTTCCACCCAATCGTAGACACCACTACTCCAAATCTGAACAGCAATGTCACCCCTGATCCAAGGATATGAATCCAAAAGGATGGTTCCAGAGTGTACTTGGGTTCCCAAACTAGTCAGCTCTCAAGCTCTCACAGGTTTCCCAACACCCACAACAATCCAAGTACCCAACCTATATCACCTGAGAGAATGGACCTCCACCTTTCTCTGCCATGCAATCCCTCAGGCAATCCTTCTCTTTTATCCAAGGCCTCCAGCATAGCTGGTCCATAATCTCAATGCTAGAACTCTCAAGACTCGTAGTTGTGAGAAAAAAGGTCACAGGCCAATGCATCTCAGACATGTAGAACCCAGGTCATGGTTGGATTTCACCAGTGACCACTACAACCAACTATCCTGTGGCTAATTCTTCAGTGGTTCGACGCCCTTTCCCAAGCCAAGAAGCGGATGAGGATGGATCAATCAATGGGTGAGTGAGTGCATGAAAGTGCATGAGGGAAATGAAGGAACGTACAGGAAATCAATGAACAATCCATCAATGGAACCCCCCCATCAGACTAGAGGCGGGTTTAAGTAACTTCGTGGGGAAATCAAGAACCTCATGGCCTTCCCCAAGAAGTTGATGTAATCGATCCCCTCCCTTAGACAAAAAGGGTAATTAACATAGGAATAAACACTTAGCCCCTCAAACCCCCTCTCTTGTGGAATCATAGCCCCCTATAACTCTATTCCTTGTCCATCTAGCAACCAACCATGTATTATTATTAATATTTATCAAAACATTACATTTCTTGGGCATACTGGCCCTTTAATAATTGTTTGGGTGCTCAAGCCTCTCAACATTGTAACAATACATTATTTAAAATGGGGGTTCAAAACCTGGGGTGTTACACCATCGAAAGTTATTCCCACTTTGATACAGGCCTTAAACCATGACCAAGGCTATGGGTGAGAATGATTTTGAATTAAGTATACCTTCTTTCCTTGGATTGCACCCGATATTTAATATGGAACTGCTCCAACCATATTTTCCACCTCTCCTAGATACTTTAGATGCGGTCGAGCAGTTGGCCCCTACAAAACTCAATCCTTCCTCCATAAAACATGTGAAATTTGATCGGATCATGGATTCCAATACAAAGGACACCCACCAGTAAACTATCAAACTCTATAGGGTCGTCATAGCAGGGCAATTTCTTCATCAGGGAAAGTGGCTCACGAGGAGTCAAGTTAAGTACAATTTTCCTCATATGATAAAAACACTTTAATAAATGAATACCATTGATTCCTAAGGGAGAATGAATGATCTAGGTGGATATTGGTGTCCACCCAACTATACCATTGGCTCAAATCCCAATTTCCATTTTGAAATTTTGTTTCTAGCTTTTCAGGTCCTAAAATTCTGGGGTTGTTTTGAGGCCCTAAAAAAGGTTTTTTGGGCCCTCCACAATCACACTATAGATGAAGTCAAAATTTGATGGAAACATATGTATTCCTCAGATAGAAATTTCCAACGAGCTATCGTGTGCCTAAAACAAAGATCGTATGAAAAAATTACGACCCCAAGAAGTTGATGTACCAACTTACCTCATCGGGGCCCACATGAGTTTTGGCGTTTCATCTCCTAGGGTTAGGTTTTTGGATGTTTAGGGTTTTCTCATTTATGATTTATGTTAAAAAATCCTTTGGAGCCTCATAGTAACCAATTATTGGGAATGAGCGTAGCTGACACATCTCTTCTCAGAGATAATCTACCACCATTCTAGCTAGCTTATGTGATTTTGCATTTTATAGTCTTTTGTATTTCAGACAATTATTAATAGAATTTGAACTTTACTATATTACTTTGTTCCTTTCCAAATATATGTGTAATTATTTTTTATATCTGTATTATATCTCTTCCTTTGTATCATTCCTAAAATAATCCAAATCAACAATGCTCTTTTTCCTATAGGAAACCGTGTCATGTCGCAAGTCTGGTTATTTACCAAGGAATCCATTTTCTTTTTCATGCCTTACTCCCCCTTCTTTTTAGTGTCTTCCTTCATTGCATCTTCATAAATTTTTGGTTCATGAGAGTCAATCAAAAATAAATAATAAAATGAAGGAGAGTATCTTTCATGGGGTCTACTTAACCCGATATATCTTTTAACAACACTTGCAAGAGTTTGAGGTTCCCGTTTGCTCATGTTGTTGTGCATTTTTATTTTCTGGTACCTTTGAAATTTCATTTTATTTGATTTCATCAAGCATTTTGTATTATGTGTTTTCCTTTTCATGTTTCTTTCCTTGCAACTGATCTCTGTACATGACCTTTTCATTGAATACCACATATCTACTCCTGATTATTTTATGATTTTCATAAACCCATAAGCGATAACCAAGATCATTAACATCGTATCCAATAAAGGTACACTTCTTGGATTTTGCCTCAAGATTTGTTCTATTTTCTTTACCAATATGGAAAAATGATTCACAATAGAAAGTCTTCATAAGTTAGTAATTTACATTTTTACCTATCCATGCCTCCTATGGAATGCCACCATCCAAGGAGTATGAAGACCATTTGTTTATTAAGTAAACAACTATATCTATAGCATCTTTCCATAACTGTAAGGGAAACCTAGCATGCAATCTCATACTCCTTTCGCGTTCCATGATTGTCCTGCTCATCCTTTCTGACACACCATTTTCTTGTGGTGTCCCTGGAACTGTCTTCTCTCTACGAATCCCATGATATAATTAGTAATCATAAAATACTTTATTGTAGTATTCACCACCATTTTCTGATCTGAGACACTTCAACATATTTCCTATCTCATTTTCAACCAAAGCTTTCCATTTCTTAAAAGTGTCAAAAACATCATATTTTTGTTGAATGCAATAAACCCAACTTTTTATAGTTGCATCCTCAATAAAAGTAACACAATAACAAGATCCACCAAGATATGATACCTGGCTTTGTCCCCATACATCTGTATTCACAAGCTTTAACTTTTCACTCTTATTTTCCTTTCTAACCTTGAGAAATTTGACTCTCTTATGTTTTCCATAAATACAGTATTCATATAAATACAAATCAACTTGTTTAAGATCTGGAAACAAATTGCTTTTGTGAAGTATCTCCATCCCCTTCTCACTAATGTGTCCAAGCCCATGATTCCATGGTGTTGTATCCAAACTTGTAGAAGATAAAGATATTGAAGAGTCAACATTACCAGTACATAAATACAACGTACCTACCTTGTTTCCTTTTTCCATTACCAATGATCATTTACTGACCTTCCACACATTACTTATAAATATATATATATACAAAATTCACTTGCCAACTGTCCTGTTGAAATGATGTTTCTTCTCAGATATGGTATATGTCTCACCTCTTTTAGTAACCATTGGTTTCCATTATTTTTATTTATTTGTACCTTACCCATTCCAACAATTTGACATGGTTCATCATCACCCAAACAAACCTATCCAAAATCACCTTGAACACAACCTTGGAAATATTTACTATGGGATGTGGCATGAAATGAAGCCCCTGATTATACTACCCATGATTCAGTAATATTATCTAAATAAAGAATGAAATCATATTGTAAAACATTACATGTTACATTTTCTTCCTAATTTTTCTCTTACTCTCCATCTATTTGTTTCTTTGGAGCTTTGTAGTCTTTCTTCAATTGTCCTTTCTTTCCACAATTGCAACACTTTATCTTTCCTGGTCTAGATTTGGATCTACCCTTCCTAGAATTACTGCATTTCCACGATCTCTTTCCTCTATCCTTTTGTTTTCCCCTGTTATCCATGTTCAATGCATTACCTGATGTCTCACTTGTGATTTTTTGTCACATTTCGTCGCTAAGGATAACACCAACAACATCATCAAATTTCAGAGTGTTTGAACTAGAGATAGAGTTACTTACAGCCATGACCAAGTCGTTCTAGATTTTTTTGCAATGAACACAATATTAGAAGAGCCCTAACCTCATCATCAAAGTCCACTTTTACATAACTTAGCTGATCATTAATTGTATTAAATTCACTTAAATGGTCATCAACAGACCCACCTTCTGACATCTTCATATTAAATAATCACTTCATTAAAAATACCTTATTGGTATCCTTCATGATAATAGGGTAATATCTCCCCCCCACCCTCACATACAAGGTTGAGGTGGGGGAGGAATATGTTATGATAATATATTCCCCTCCAACCATATATGAGCGTCGGGGTGGGGTTGGGTGATATATATTAAGGAAGGGGATGGAGGGGAGATATTACCCTAATATATCCCCCCTGACCCCCACCCTAACATACCCTAATATCTCCCCTCCACCCCCACTCTATATGGGGGTGGATGTGGGGGAATATTAGAGTAATATCTCCCCCTTCTGGTAGGGGTGGGAGTGGGATCCCACCACGACCATATATATGGGATATATTTCCATAATATCTCCCCCCCACTCACATTCTATATGGGGTTGGAAGGGAGATATCACCTTAATAGGGTGGAGGTGATATATTAGGGTAGGGTGGGGGTGCGAGGGAGATAGTATGGTAATATATCCCCCCCACCCTCACACACAAGGTGGGGGTGAGGGGGAGATGTGAGGGTAGTATCTTTCCCCCACCCTCACAAATATGGTGGGGGTGGAGGTGAGATACGAGGGTAATATCTCCACCCCACCCTCACATATAGGGTGTGGGTGGAGGGGAGATATTACCCTAATATCTTCCCCCCTCCCCCACGTATGTTGAGATTGTATGAGATATATTAATGTAGGGTCGTGGTGGGGGGAATATATGAGGGTCCTAATATATCCCCCCCACACTGGAGATAATAGGGTAATATCCCCCCCGCATGATCTTAGGGTAGGTTTGGAGGGGGGGGAGATAATATCCTAATATATGTCCTCCACCCTGATCATATAAGGTGGAAGGGAGATATTAGGTGGGGGTGGGGTGGATATAGGGGAGATATTAGGTAGGGTTGGGGTGGATATATTAGGGTAATATATTCCTCTATCCTCACCCTCATCTAGGGTGGGGGTGGGGATATTTTAATATCTCCCCTCCATAATATTAGAGTAGGGTGGGCGTGGGGGGAGATAATATCTTAATATGTGCCCTCCACCGTCATATAGGGTGGAGGGAGATATTGTGTGGGGGTGGGGTGGATATATTAGGGTGATATATTCCCCCACCTACACCATCAAATACGGTATTTGGGTGAAAATATTAAGGTAATATTTCCCCCCACTTTTAGAGTAATATTTCCCCCAAATTCCCACCCTCATAGTAGGTGGCAGGCATATATTATGGCACTAATATCTCCACCCCCACATAAGGTGGGGGTGGAGATATTAGAGTAATATATTCCCCCCATGATATTACGGTATGGTGGGTGTGGGGGTAGACAATATCGTAATATGTTCCCCCCACCCTCATATAGGGTGGAGGGGAGATATTATGTGGGGGTGGGGTGGAGATAATATGGTAATATATCCCCACCACACCCACCCTCATATAGGGTCCTAATATATCCCCCCCACCCCCAACATCATATAGGGAAAGGGTGGATATATTAGGGTAATATTTCCCTCCCACCCCCAAGGTAGGGTCCTAATATCTCTCCCCCACTCTCATATAGAGTGGGGGTGGATATATTAGGGTAATATCTCCTCCCAACCCCAATTTGGGGGGTAGGGGGGATATATTACCCTAATATATCACACCCATCCCCATATAGGGTGGGGGAGGATATTACCCTAATATCTCCCTAGCACACTAACCTTTACTATATATTTAATATGTCCCTCCTACCACCACCATCATATAGGGTGGAGTGGGGGCGGGGGGGAGATATTACATATAGATGGACATAGATATTAGGGTAATATCCGCCCCCCTCGCCCCTCCTTCCAACCCCACCCTATATAGTTGTGTTATGAAAACTCAAACCCTTGTAGTTACATTTGTTTGGAGGTTTCTCAAGTGTTTGTATGCCTGAAATGCTTGATATCTCTCTTGGTTAAATGTAGAATCCCATGAGGAGATTCTTGGGATTACAAAACCATTTTGTTTTCCTCTTCCTTTGTGTGCTATGTGTTATTATCTTCGTCTTATTTGTTCATTAAATAGTCTTGCACGTTGGAAGTACAACAAGTAGTATCAGAGCTAAGGTCTAATGAAGGCCTATGAGAGCCTAGGATAAGGCACATAAAAGGAGAATCTGTGAGCTGCACACAGAGAGTTTCTCTCATGTGTAGAGGAAACCTTGGCGGAGGCTAGATTTGGTGGAGGAGACCGTTTTTGGTGAAAGAACTTCACTGGATTCTGTTCATGCGATTTGCAAGGGTAATGTTTTCATATTTGATAGCAGTCGGGAATCAACAGAGGAGAAATTGTGGGAATTGTTTATGCACACACAGGAAAAAGAGTCGAAAGAGTCAAGGAAGAGTTGAGGGTTTCTTGAGGAAACAAATTGGCGAAGTGATAGTAGTGTTGGGGGATCATGAGTGGTACTACAATGGGTGAGGCTGAGGCCTTGTTGGGGGCCATCCGTGGATGCAAAGGGCTCTTGTACGTCGGATTGGAGAGTGAACTCTCAGGTTATTAAATTGTCTATTGAGTAAAAAAGCTTCATAAGAAATTTGGATCAAACCAATAGAATATGTTGAACTCTTCTTTGAGTCATGTGAAGGATATTGACTTGTCTTCGAACAAGTTGTTGAATCACATATACAAGATATAGTTGGATCGTCATTACTTCCTTCTAGTCTCCGTCCAAATTATGCGGTCATTCACCTATTAAATTTTATTAATAATGTAGAGATTCGAGGAGGTGGAATATCCATGGGGCATGGCTCTGTATTTGGGACCTATCATGGATAATTGGCTTGATATTGCAGTTTCTAGTGGGAGGATTTCTAGATATCTTAAGAAAGGGTGATATGTAGTCTCTTACCTCGCCGAGGGATCATGCCTTGGAGAAGTTACCTTGGTGAGGGATCCTTCCCTGGAGAAGGAGGCGGCATTGAAGAACTTCGACCACGGAAACGTGTGGTATAGGTGTTTTTTAATACCTTTGAGATTTGATTTGTTGGTTATGGAGGTCAAAGGAATAGCAAGGCGAAAGTCTCGAATGCAAAGTTCTAGATGGAGTTAACATAATTTTTTTTAATGTGTAAATGGACATACAATGTAAAACCTAGTTAGGCATGTGTATCCAGTTTGAAATGTTACTCATAAAAGTCTAGGTGACCTAGGTGATGGGGGAGCATGCAGTATTCCGCCTTTGAAGTTTGACATGGTCATGGGAAAGTTAGGTCATGAGTGTAGTTTTGGGCATCTTTGTTTTGGCAATTTTTGTTTTGTTTGATTCATTAGGAAATGTATCAAAAAATTGTTTTCAGGGTGGAGATTGTTAGGTTGTGACAACATTTATCCTTGTAGTTATATCCATTTGTAGGTTTCTCAAGCATTTGACCTATGGCTGAAAAGATTGAGATATCTCCTAGTTAAATGTAGAAGCAAGTGAGGAGCTTCTTGAGGATAAAAAGCCATTTATGTTTTCCTGTGGATGTGTATTATTATCTTCTTCTTATCTATTCATTAACTCAACTTGAAGGACGTCCGCCTTCATATAATGTTTTCTATTTTCCCTAATACCTAGTCCCACTCTCACCCACATAATATGTTCCACCCGCATATAATGATATGCCTTTTCTTTTCCCTAATATCTCTGAAAAAATAATATAGTGGAGTGGGGTGGCGGTGGTGTAGATATTAAGGAAGACATATTCATATAACCATCTAAAGCACCTTAAGGAAAATGATATGGGAAATGAGTGGATCTGAAGATAATTTGTGTAATATGTTTTGATGAAAAATTAATTGTATATAACACATAACTAGATTCAATAATGTAAATGTTGTTTTCATTAGAACAGTTCGCAAAGAAGATAATTTGTGTAATATGTTTTGATGAAAAATTAATGGTATATAACACATAACTGGATTAAAAAATGTAAATGCTGTTTTCATTAGAACAATTCGCAATGAAGATCAGGATAATCTGTTATGGAAATAGTTTGTTGTTGTGTTGTTGACTTCTATTCTTGGTTTTGGTCAAAATTGTTCTACAAAATGTACTCACTTCTTGGGTTGGGGTTGGCTGGTTACCATATTGTGTTAGTTCGCGTAAATCCGGAAAGTTAAGATGGGTCGGTGCTTAGAAATACAGTTTATTTGCATAAGTATGAGCTGATTTTGAACCAGGTCGCCGATCATGAAAAGCACGTTACTAAATGGTGTGAAAGAAAGTCACTTTTCGGAATTAATTTTATGTTTATCTTTTCAGGTTATGCGCCTCATGATTGAATTAAAATTGACATTTAGTTATTGTGACCCATCATATGCTCATGAAGTGAATTTGTAAAATCAAATCTCCTTACTCTCGAGGGATCTTTCAGATCTCTTGTCTTGAATTTGTGTGTGAATATATATAGCTAGTGTGGAACATGCCGAATTTCTTCAACCTAGCTTTGAGATCTCCTCTTGAATTTGGATGCCCAATTCCCTTTATCGTTTCTTATAACAGGGTTACCATTTTCATAGAATCGTGAGAAAATAGCTTTGGTCATCAATTTATATAAAACAATTTCAATTCAATGGCTCTGGCACATAGCTAGTTGGGATACCACTTTGCCACTCACTCTTCGTAAAGGCAAATTGTCATGATTATCGCCGAGCACAATGGTTTCGTCCTTTCACCTTCGAATTCTCGGACGATGGATCTCATGGTGCAGGATAGAGATCATCCAAAACACTATATTTTGATATATATTTGAGTACACGACAAAATTATAGAGATATTCTTCCTCCATGTCCTTTTAGGATTTTAAAGTTGTCTGAAACAACCTAATCTAAAAAAATCCCGAGAGAGCTTAAAACTATTCCCTCTCCTTTTTTTTTCTCCTAGAAAATGAAATTTTCCCGTGTATTTTAAATAATGCGCATACTCTTTTGAAACGAATAATTCATTTCCACTTCGATTATTTATCTGCGGGTACATTGAACGAGAGGTCTGTGCAATGATTGACGGAATGCATTTCAGAACCACTATGGAATCCAAAGGGCCCATTGTCTTGTATTGCGCTTTTCGTCATTCAACCTGTGTACAAATCACATGCTTATAATCCCCATACATACAATCTGCAGATCAATTCATGTTTCATCACTTACTTTCTGTCCTCTCATGTACAAAATCAGTTCTAATTCCTGCTTCCATGATTGCGCGTAGTTCACTGACTGATTCAGCAGTCATTTTACAGGTGTATTCCATGGCTGGATGAGCGTGCTTAAATACAAACGATACCTTATTTGTCATAGAGTTTGCCTTTCCTCGAATAAGCCTGTGAGTGGCCATGAAACTTACTTTTTATCCAACAATTCAGATCTGTATCCTCTTTTCACAATGGTGTACAAGTCACCGTTCAAATCATTAAGTTGGGCGTGTGTATATATAATGTGATGAAAGAAAAGCTGGATGCCTCGCTCGTACGCTGGACAATTTTGTTAACGCCGACGTTTTGTTTTTGTTTTTTTTGCGCCGTGGACGGAGTGTATATACACTTATCCGTTATCTATAGAGAGAGATATTTCTTTCTTCCGTTGACGGAGTGCATGTACATTTATCCGTTATATATATATATATATAGAAAGAGAGTGTGCCATTGAGGGAGTCCGTTATATATATATATATATTTAGAAAGAGAGTGTGTTTTTTCTGCCGTTCATATTTATATATATCTGTTTTTCATATTTATATATATCTGTTGTATATTTAATAATAATAATAATCTATTTTTAAGGTCAAGGCTAAGTCATCATACTAAATTGGTGTATGAGACCCCTTTGTTTGTGGGACAAGGGACCCCTCTCCGTCCAACGATTTTACTGGTAAAGTATATACCCTACCCCCTCTGGATTTGAACTTGTGACCTCTTAAGAGGAAACACATTTTTTTTTTTTTTTGGTAAGCCGTCAAAATCACTCGGG
>JZKD02S1765596.1:41412-54307 GCA_000966675.3 Picea glauca | reverse complement strand
TCTTCGATCTGGGAACTATTTCCCATACTTCGTTCTTCATTATGGATTGGTATTCCTCTATCATGGCATCTGCCCATTCTTTTCTCTGAATGGCTTCTTCAGAGTAGGTAGGCTCCTCTTATAGAAGATCATACATCAAAGCTGTATAACTGGAGAATGGATTTGGTCTTTTCACCTGTCTCGTAGTTCCTTCTGGAACACAATACTTCTCTCCATCTTGAATAAGCTCTCTTGCCCAAGCAGGCTTTCTTTTATGGGAGAAGGTCATCTGAGGAGGTTCTTGAACTTTTGTTACATCATGGTCTTCAAGAGTTTACTCATCAGGGGAAGTTACAACTTCCCTTTCTAGTTCTGCAGCTCTGGGAACCTCCCTCATTGCAGTATGGGGGATTACGGGTTCCTCTTCATATACCTCTTCAAGCTGGCAAATTTTAGATTTCTTGAGTGCTACATCTTCATCAAAGGTCACATCCTTGCTGATATCAATGTGATTTTGATCTAGTATATAGATTATGAAGGCCTTGGAGACCTCACAGTATCCCACAAATATTCCCTTCTTTTCTGAAGGGTCCAACTTGTTTCTCTTTTCTTTAGGTATATGAATAAACACTAGACAACCAAATATTTTGAGATGGCTTACCTATGGCTTATTTCCGGTGAACATCTCTTCTAGTGTCTTGAGCCCAAGTGCACTATGGGGCAATTGGTTCTGCACATAAACAAATGCCATTGCTGCTTCTTCCCATAAGCACATAGGAAGATCTTGATCATGGATCATAGTCTTCACAGCTTCCAGTATGGTTCTGTTCTTCCGTTCAGCTACACCGTTTTGTTGGGGATCTTGATCCCAACATATTTCCAGAAGTTCGCGAACTCTTTTGAGGTATATTCTCCTCCATTATTTGATCTGAGTATCTTAATCTTCCTTTCAGAAAGATTCTCTATCAAGGCTTTAAATTCCTTGAACTTGTTGAATACTTCATCTTTAGATTTCAAGAAATATATCCAGGTCTTGCAAGAATAGTCATCAATAAATGATACATAGTATACATACCCACTAATGGAGGATGATGGAATTGGGCCACATACATCTGAATGAATGAGTTCTAGGACTCCTTCTGCCTTGCTGTCCCTCTTCAAAAATGGGTTCTTGATGTTCTTCCCTTGTGCACATCCATTGCATACGCCTTCATGGTCACCTTTGAGTTCTGGTAAACCTATGACCGCTTTGCATATGTATGGTATCACCTTGTAGTTGAAGTGAGCTAATCTTCAATGCCAAGATTCTTCAATGGCGTGGGTCATGGCAGCTTCTGAGTGACCCTATAGCTTATGCAAGTCACCTTCTTCTCTTCCAATGAAGACTTCTTCATTTACAGTCTCTCCTTTAGCACATTTCCTTCTGCAACCTTCGCTATAGCTTCCTCATGTGACTTGGAGTAAGGTCAACAAAACAACAAGCAAGAATAATATCCTTCTTGATAATATAGAGCAATAACATGAACAATCATCACAGTAGCTCCTTTAGAGCTATCACTTATAATTTATCTGAAGAAAAGATTAAAGTTAAGGAATACAATACAAAATGAGGTCAACACTTCATAGTGATGTGACCAAGCATTCTTCCATGGCAACCTAGAACTAACACACGAGGTTTCTCCTAGAGGAGGTGTTAGTTGTATCAGGCAAATCATATACCTCTATATGCTCACATGCTATTAGGTATAATACTTTACAAAGGATTCTATCTCAACTATAATCATCAGCTTGTCATGTGTACCTTTGAATCTTATTAATCTTGATTAGTCAAACCTAGAGCCTTGTCCTCAAGAATGAGTGCTTTCTTTTCTTCCAGGTCCCCTTAACTCAAGATGACGAGTGAGTTCTTCAACCCGTCTTCTGTACTGAGACAATACGCTATCTTGACAGAAGGTTAGGTTAGAGGATAAGCTCTATGATCAAATTTTAATCCTTCTAATAATTTTATCATAGCTTCAACATGCAACACTGATTAAGATAATTTCATGACAAATAGATGTATATCAGAATAATCACACCTGGTTTGCATCATTCCTCTGAATGTGTTGGATCTTGAGATCCTTCTGGATCTATGGAAAGAGATCCCTTCTCCCGCAAATACTCATTAGGGTTTAACCATTAAACATATGTGAGTACATACCTCTGATATCATTTGCAGGTGGTGGAACCATCTAGCAGCAACGATAATCATTACCAACTCTTTAAAAACTTCAATGGTGACTACCACTGGTAGTATGGCTGCTACTGCAACTGCAACTGGGTTTTATGAGGAAACCCTAATTTTTCAAACTTCGAATTTTGAAAATTAGATCCAGGGGATAGATGTGCTGAGTTGAGGCGAGTTAGCTAGTGCAGTCAGAATTTCAAAAATCCAACTTTTACCCCCTCAAACTTGATTTGCGTATTTCTGGACTGGTGCTTCTCGTTTTCTGGTACTTCTGGTACTCTGGTTTTCTGGTACTTTGTGAAACTAGGGTTTCACTTTCTGAGAGATCCAACCATTGAAAAGGTGCATTGATGATGACAAATTGATCCTTAGGGGAGGGCACAACTTTCTAGATAGTTTTAGGGCTGAAAAGATTCACTTTTGAAGAACCCTAATTTGCAGGTACTGCAACAGTGACATTTTTCCTCTTACAAAAGATGCTTCCTTCATCTTAGCTCTGACACCATGTTAATGTTTAAGCCATTATTATAGATGTTTTCATTTCATTAGATAACAATAGCATAATCCAAGATCACTGAGAAATACACAATCACAAGAGACACAACATTTATCCTCGGAAACCCTCTAGGGGAAGAAAACCTAACAAAACTTCCTTAATATAGATAGCCAATACAATGCCAAGAGATCTCTATGCTAAAATAGAAATTCCTCTCCAAGATATGTGCCACTCTCTCTCTCCTTTGTCGATAACAGATCAAAACTTGCCTCTCAAAACTGAGCAAGTGAGTTGTGTTCAAATGAGGCACTAGCCTCATTTATTTATACAAGTTCTAGCACGTGTGAAGTGTCTCTTCACTGGTAGGGCCGACTTCTCAATCCGGGTGGGTAAACCCACCTTTATTATATTTCTGGGTCTTCTTATTAACTTTTGGGGCTGACTTCTTATTCTTCCTATTATAATTGTGTGTTGACCAATCCACAAAAGGGGATTTGGTCCTATTACAACATCCGACATGATCAATCCACAATGGGAATTGATCCTATAAATAAAATATCAATAATAATAAGAATACTCGTAGCAGTTACATTATGTCAACAATGATGAGTCATAACCCTAATACTTACTGTCCAACATGAAATTTCCCGAATTAGTGACAAGGATTATCACTAACAGTGTTATGGGATCGGTTCAATGTGCAGTTAAGACATGTCCATAAATAACATTGAATTCTCTGGATGAAAGTTATGAGGGTTCTTCACTGTACTGGTTCTAAGTTCTCGTGACCAATGTGGATACACCATATGCGTTGGTTCACATGGCCAGCATACCCAAACCATCCCCTCACATTTACTCTGTAGTATGAAAGTTCTCGGTGTAACTAAAGTCTCATTTTCTTTTGGCTCTAATACATGCAAGAAAACACTCAGCGTTAAACCCTACAACTCTTCTCTGTGTGTAAGACCGACGACATGGAGGTTCCTTCTCTGTGTAAATAAAGAAGTGGCTACACTACCATCTGGTTCCCTCCTCTATCTATTAATTCCATAACATACTTTAACGCTTAAGCTATCTATAGTATTCATAAAGGGTTAATCGTAGTGGTGATTGTCTCTGCAACTATTCCTTATGGTTCCCGGTTGAGATTCTTATTTTGCTGTCAACTAAACTATGAACACATTCCATCCACACTCTATGTACAATATATTCCCAGTTCATGGCAGTTTATGATACCGCAAGTGTGATCACCTTCCAAAATAGTTTCATTAGGGACTGGTCCGAAACTTGTACAAGCGATTTCATCTTTCCAATTCCATAGTTGTTGGTAATAAAATTTAGGGTTTTGTTTGCCACTATTTATACCATGACCATGCTCTTATATTAACTTTCTATATATTTATTGCATCTCAAGCTGTGCACGACATACCTTTTGCCGAAATTCCCATGGTTAAAATCTTGCACGGGTTCTCTACAGTGACTCTTAAACCCACTTGTGGTGTCCTGTATGTGTGAATGTATGTCATTATTCTTTGTGTATTATGTTATGTATATCCCTTGCATTTGTGAGGTGAGGATGGCATGAATTCCTGAACCCTCGGTTCTTAAAGCTGAGAAAGTGCCTCCCTGGAATTACTTGGATTCATTTCGTTTTAAATCCACAGTGTAAATTATAAAGGAAAGAGACCTTGTGTTTTGTAACGTTATTCGTCTTTCCTATAATGCACACATGTAGTAATAGGTCTGTGGTATTCTTTCTATTTATTTCTCGCGTGATTTATACAGGAAAATCCAAGGTCATAAGACCTCTCTTGATGTCATAAATGAATTCCCAGAGATTATATTTCGGGTGTAGAATTAACCCTAAATTCATTGTTCCTGAAATCTATGGTTAAGATAGTAGGTTCGAAAAATGTATTTTGGGTTCCATTTTATGTTTGGTTCTTGTCTGTGTTTTTTTTATCATCAATCATAAGTTTAAAAATTATAATACCAGTGTCCTGCAACCCTATCTGTAATTCCAATATAGACAATAATGCCTCTGTGGGACATGCTTTACACTGTACAACCTTCATTGTTCTGGTTGTGAAATGTTTTGCATGTTCATCATTGTTCTATATGCTTGTTTACATCTTGGATCAATTAGTAAATCATTTTCACCTGCAAAATTAATGATGGGACCCCTGTTTTCCTTGCGAGGGTACCCATCAGTCATTTCTGGGTCCACTCCTCCCCTTCAGACTATGAACAAATCACTTCAACAACATTGATGGAAATGCACCCATGCCAACCTCAAGCTAAGTATTAATCATGTATTGACTCTTCAATGTTTAATTTTGTGGATTCTTCTTGAAAATTGCTTACTAAATCCTTGGTTTATCTTCAATATTTAATTTCGTCGATTTGTGCATAACCTCATTTACTAATTTCTTGATTTTCCCCTTGCAAGACTTAATCGTTATGAGGACATGGATTTACGAGATAGCCTCACTCGAAAGGTATTTGAGTTCCAACTCTCAACATTAAAAAAAATAACCTCCCAGGTTCTGTTTATAGTGGTATAGGGTTCCACCCTAGGATACTATTATCTTGATAGTTTTGCACCAGGGGTTCCATAGATAACTCGTTACTTGTATTTTTAATTCCTTAATGGAATAAATAGATTAAACAGAGAATAAAACCCTATATTGAATACAATTCCACTATTTAACAGTTATGATAGCATGTGTTATGTAGAATGTTATAACTTTGTTAAGTGTTGAACCACCTCTATACTTGTAGCATGTTCTATATACCCCTGAAGTTTTTCTTAAGGGTCTTTTTATAATGTAAAAAGAATTGTAATTCTCTATGCTTTGGATATAGATTGATAAATGGAAATTACTGGAAATCTCATGTGATTCAAGGAGTCTATAAAATATTTCTATGTATGAGTACATTAGATTCTTATGTAGCTCTGTGTATCTAAACATGCAGTAATATATGTACATATATTTATATCTTGTATTCATTTCCAGAATTTTGATCGCCATTTCCAACTGTCCAATATTCCTTAAGTTGAATACTTGTACATATATATTTACATACCTGGTAAAGGTTATAATTAACACAAAAATAATTCTATTTTATTTATCTTGAATGCATATCCTATGTACATGTATTTTTACATAACTCAACCTCATTTATCTTGAATGCATAGGGAATGAGTATATCGCTTGTTCAACAAGGGAATGAGTACATCGCTGGATATAATCAACAAAAACAATTCAACAAAACAATTCAACAAGGGAATGAGTAGATGTACATATCTGAACAAAGTACTTAGAAAACAAATGGAACAACCAAGTTCCACCCAACCATAGAACAAAACAACTAAGGTACTTGCTTCGTTCACCCCCTAGCCTGACCATGAGTCCATAAGGGAGAACTCCAATGCTCCTCTTTCTCTATAGTCCTCTTTCAGATCAGAAATATCCCTTGCCTCACACTCAAAACAATGCTCACGACAACAAGCGATATACTTTATCCAGCATACTAAGCACCGTCATGCCTCCTCCCATATGTTGTATATCAAAAATCATCTTGTGCCTAGGTTCTTGTTCCCCCCTTTGGGAATTTTCACAGCTTTAGAAATCCTTGATTTTTAGGGGCTGCTAGTGGCCAAATTCCTCATCCGCCACTTGTAAAATTCATCCCTGAGGTATTTCAAGTCTGTTCCCCACTCATGGAGTCATGGTCATTTGATTTCAACCTCGTTGTTCCATTTGTCCTTCAGCAATTAAGATAAAAAATATTTTTCTTTTACATGTGTTATAGTCAAAGAGTTGGTTGGGAAAATCAAATCTTTTCCCAACAGTCACAATAATTAATTACAATTAATCAAATTCCAAATTTAGAATTGCCATAAATGGAAATAATTTTCCAAATATGAATTTGCCAAAAAAGGAAATAAATTCCTAAGTGCATACAGACTTTAATAATTAATTATTTTGGGGGATATTGCATCCTCTCCCCCTTCAATACAAAAATGTCCTCGGTGTTAGTTCCTTTCTCAGAACAGGGTTGGGTAATATTTCTGCAAATATTCCTCCAACTCCCAAGTGGCCTCCTTAGGACTAAAGTGATTCCATTGCACTTTTACTTGGGTGATGGCTCTATTCCATAGTATTGTTTCTTTCCTGTCCAGAATGCATAGAGTTTCTTCTTGGAAATCTCTTTCTGGTTTCACCTGCACCATGATCCAATCGATAATGTGAGTAGGATCGTGAACACATCTTTTTAACAAAGAAACATGAAATACATTATGAACTTTTAAATTTGTAGGAAGTGCAAGTTGATATGCCTCGGGTCCAATTCGAGCTAAGATCTCGAAAGGGACACAAATCCTTGAAGCCAACTTTGAACAGTTTCCTAGCTTTAATGAACTTATTCTTGCTTTGAATTTTAAATACGCGTGATCTCCAACTTGAAATTCCTGGTGTCTTCTTTTCAGATATGTGTAGATTTTATGTCTGTCCTGTGCCTCTTTTAAATTTTGTTGTACTTTTCTTACTATTTTCTTTCTTTCCTGGAGTATTTATGGTCCCACCATGAGTCTGTCAACTGGGTCATCCTAGCTAATCGGATTTGTACACTTTCTGTCGTAAAGTACTTTGAAGGGGCTCATCTTAGCTGATTTTGATAACCATTATTGTGCGCAAATTGCACTAACTGCAGTTATTCCTCCCACTTAGTTGGTTTCATCCTTATGTACATTCGTAACATATCTTCCACAATCGGGTTCATTCGTTCAGTTTGCCCATCTATTTGTAGATGGTAGCTTGTGCTGAAATTCAAGTTAGTATTCAACCCTGCAAACAATTCTTTCCAAAACATAGATGTAAATTTAACATCTCTATTTGAAATCACCATTTTAGGAATACCATGCAGTCTAAAAATTTCCTTCATAAATATTTCAGCGATGTTAATAGCTTTATAAGTAGATTTCACAGGAATAAAATGTTCAGACTTGCTAAGTTTATCAATTAATACCATAATTGAATCATTATGTTTTTGATTTTTAGGAAAACCTCTGATAAAATCCAGTGAGATAGTCTCCCACTTCCATTCCRGTATAGGTAGAGGMTGTAATAGGCCGACTGGGTGCTGGTGTTTAGCCTTAACCTGTTGTYAATCTGGGCACCTAGATAAGTATTATGTTGTCTCTCCTTTCATGTTAGGCCAATAAAACAACTTCCTCAATGATGTTACCATTTTCTAGTATCCTGGATGACCAAAATATGGCTTCTTGTGTACTTCATCCAAAATTGTTATCTTTAATTCAACAGAATCTGGTATGTACAACCTGTTTTTAAATCGTAGTAATCCATTTCTGTCCAAACTCAGATCTGTTCTGTCTAAATTTTATGCATTATTTTGTAAATCTACCATTGTCTTGATGTATTTTTCGTCATTATTACTTACACATTTTATCATTTGCTCAATGTTTCTTTCTTCCCTACTAATATTTATCTCAAACAACCCATGAATTCTTCTACTTAAGGCATCTGCCACTTTATTTTCCTTACCCTTAATGTGTCTTACTTCCAAATCAAATTCTCTCAAGAAGGTCGACCATCTTGCTTGCCATGTGTTAAGATCTGGTTGACTAAACAAGAATTTCACACCACTGTTATTAGTTAGCAACACAAATTTTATTCCCATTATATAGTGTCACCACATTTTTAATGCATGGATTGCAGCTGCTAATTCCAAGTCCCGTGTGATGTAGTTTCGTTCATGCTCTTTTAGTTTTTGTGACTCGTAACAAATAACATGCCTTTCTTGAGTTAGGACACCTCCCAAACCCTCTTTTCTCGCATCCACGCAGACTGTAAAGTCTTTATCATGGTATGCTACCCTTAAAACAAGTGTGGTTGTTAACAATTATTTTAACTTATCAAAACAATCCTCACATTTCTGGGACCAATTAAACTTGGTCCCCTTTTTCTGCAGGGATGTGATTAGGTATGCAATCTTAGATAATCCTTCAATAAATCTGTAGTAGTAACCAGTGATTCCCATGAATGACCAGATGCCCACTACATCCTTAGGGATAGGTCATTCCATGATGGCTCTTATTTTCTCTGGGTCAAATGCAATACCTTCTTCAAATATTACATGTCCTAAGTACTGTATTCTCTTTTGGTAGAAGTCACATTTGTCAAATTTTGCAAACAACTTGTGTTTTCTTAGGGTTTGCAATACTATCTTTAGATGTTCTTCGTGTTCCTCTTCTATTTTTGAATACACTAGGACGTCGTCAATAAATACCAAAACAAACTTATCCAAATACTGACTAAATATGTTATTCATTAAACACATAAATGTTGTTGGTGCGTTAGTGAGACCAAACAGTATAACAACAAATTCATCCATATCTCGTCCTAAACGTTGTTTTACTTATGTCTTCATCCTTTATTCTAACCTGGTGATAACCAAATCTTAAATACAACTTAGAAAAAATCTTTGGCCCTCCCACTTGGTCAAACAGATCATTGATTCTAGGTAGGGGATATTTGTTCTGAATAGTCATTTTGTTTAACTGTCTATAATCAATGCATATTCTTAGAGTTACGTCTTTATTTTTAACAAAAAGGATTGGTGCTCCCCATGGTGAGACACTTGGTCTGATGTATTCCTTGTCCAACAGTTCTTGTAGTTGAATTTTCAACTCTATTAATTCGGGTAAACTCATCCTGTAGGGAACCTTAGATATCGGAGTTAATCCAGGTAGCAGATCGATAGAGAAATCTATCTCTCTTCTTGGGGGTAGTTCTGGTATTTCATCTACAAATAAATCTCTAAATTCATGTAAGACAGTAAAATATTCTAGGTTGGGTTTATTTTCTTTTTCTAACGGATTTGTCACTTGAATGGAATAGATCTGACAACCTTTATTCACACACTTCTAATGCCTTGTACTATCCTAATAGTGTTTTTTTTGTCTCTGTATGTAAGTGATTTTTCATAGCAATCCAAAATTTCTTTATGCTTCTCTAACCAATCCATTCCAACAATTATATTGTACGACCCTAACGGTAGAATATTCGGATTTAACTTTGTATTTTGACCATCTAAATTGAGTTCACAATCATAAATGAAATTTGTTACTTTCCTTTTTTTCCCTGTTGCTAATTGTACTAACCAGGATTTAGTATGATTTATTTTCTTAAGCTTGTTTGAATCAACTATACCAGGAGCAACATAACTTAGAGTAGCTCCTAGATCAATTAAAATAGAAATACGATTATTATTGAATTTACCTTCAACTTCCACTATAGTGGATCGGTGATCATCTTGTCGGCTATCCACAGTTGCATTGATCATGTGTACACTTCCGCCCACATCTCCCACTGTAGATGCCTCTTGTAGGTTGTGAACTCTGGTCCTTGTTGTAGAAGTTTAACATGGACAGTTCCTCCTTAAGTGAGGTTCTCCACACTCCCAGCATTTTAACGGTTCCCTGGGGTTGTCTCCAAAATTCTTGGTTCCTAGATTAACTGGTCTCCCTCCCCGTTGGCTATTGTGATTATTGAATTGAAATTATTTTCTTGGAAAATTCCTTGACATATTTTGGAAAGGGATTGGTTGGAAGCCCTTCTTCTGCTGATTCATTCTATCATTTTTCTTATATTTCCAAGCTTTGGGAATTTCAGACAATTGTTTGTATTGGTCATAACACATCCAAGACTTTTTAAACACTTCACTCAAGGTTTTGGGGTTGTCGAATTCAATTCTGTCCTTATAGGACTGTGGTAAGCAACTTAGGAACCGTTGGATTTTTACTTTTTCTTCCATGATATAAGGAACAAATATTAATAACTCAATAAATTTGTTTATCGGGTCATCCATGGTCATCTAGCCAAGTCTTAGCTCATAGAATTCTTTGGTCTTTCTTTCATAATAACTTTATGATAAATATTGTTTCTTGAATTATTTCTTGAAATCTCACCAATTCATCTATTTTTCCTTTAAGCCCTTGGCCAACTTTAGGTCCTGCCACCATATACTCATCTTTCATTTCAGGTTATAAATGGCCATTCTGACCTTCATGTTGTTGGAATAATTGTAAATCTGGAAATACTCTTTTATGTCTAGTAACCATGCTTCAACCTCCTCCCATGTCCTGGATTCTCTGTCAAAGTTGGACTGTTTGATTTTCTTAAATTCACCCCCCAGGTGGTCCACATGTTTCCTCTTTCTTCCAGTGGCTATTTTATTTTCTGTTGATGTTGTGCCTTCAGAAGAACAGTTCTCATTTTCTGCTTCAGGACCAGAATTTTTGGAGGCTCTTTTGTTGACCTCTTATTCCTTGTCGCTGTAGTTTGGGTTCTTCTTTGTTACTATGCTACGAAAGAGTACTTCATTTATTTCCTCCCGGTCTTTGTGTGCCTTTTTCAGTTTCTCATTATCTGCCTTGAAAACATGCAGTTCCATGATAAGGTTCCTGATTGTTTCCAGAACCTGAGTAGTTGAACTTCCTTCACTATTATTCATAGGTTCTTTAGGAGGTCCTTGCTTGGGATTCTCCTCAAGTCTGATATCCTCCTCATTCTGTGTTGCCATTATCACAACAGAAATAAAAAAAAATGTTTGTAACAGTAAGCATTTTTGTTAGTTTTTCATTGAATAGAAAATCATGTACTAATCAAAATCTTTGGCCCTCCTTTGAGGTCCAAGTGTTGTAACCTTTGCTCTTATACCATATGCAATGTACCCCAAATTTACCAAATAAAAAAAAAATTGATAGGTGCATTAAAAATTCTTAACTTTGTTATACTTGATTGGTTTAAAACTATAATCATTGTTATCGTAATATGACATGTACTTATTCATAGTTACAAGAGACACATAACAAGGTAGTTAATCTTTCCATCAAGTTATGCCTATTAAAATAATTCGGTACATGTGACAACAATTTTGTCCAACACGCTAAAGTTTAAACTATCCATGAAACTGTAATCAGGTTATTCCCACAACTCTATCCTAACATGGTTTCTACCCTTAACAAAGGGATCCACGAACGTGTTTACTAAAACTCCACCTTTAAACGAGTCTTAGTACTCTCCACTTTATATCCCATGAAGGAGTACTTCAAACTTACCACAACCAATCCCTTATATTGAATTTTATTTTCTTATATATCTTTATATCCCATATATCAATATTTGTTTAGAAATGTTGGATATAAAATCCTTACCATATTTCTATATAGACACATGTATATAGTACCTATATCTATAGTCACCCAAGGCAACGTATTTTCTTGAGTTTATGAATTATCGTATGCTTTACTTGAAGTGTTTAACCTTATTCACATATGTCTATACGGGTCTCCTTGTAATAATTATACTCTTATTTTATGCGCACTCTAGCTATCACAAGTAGTGGACGTTCTTGCTAGTTTTTCGTTAAAGCTTTTGACATAGTAGTTAGTGGGAACTTAACATACGCCAGTTGTATAATGACATGGTTGATTGAAAATGATGTTTAGCGTTGAGGGTTGGAATCCCATCTGGCATGACGATTCATAACCCTAATACTTACTGTCCAACATAAAATTTCCCAACTTAGTGACAAGGATTAGCACTAACAGTCTTATGGGCTCAGTTCAATGCACAGTTAAGGCATGTATTTAAATAACATTGAATTCTCTGGGTGAAAGTTATGAGGGTTATGCACTGTACTGGTTCTAGGTTCTCGTGACCAATGTGGATACGCCATATGTGTTGGTTCACATGGTCAGCATACCCAAACCAACCCCTCACCTTTACTCTGCAATATGAAAGTTCCCGGTGTAACTAAAGTCTCATTTTCTTTTGGCTCTAAGCACTTGCAAGAAAACACTCAACGTTAAACCCTGCAACTCTTCTTTGTGTGTAAGAGTGTCAACATGGAGGTTCCTGCTCTGCATAAATAAAGAAGTGGCTACACGATCGTCTGGTCCCCTCCTCTATTTGGTAAGTCCACAACATAATTTAATGCTTAAGCTATTTGTAGTAAAGTGGTAGTTTTCGGAAAGGGTTAATCGTAGTGATGATTGTCTCTGCAACTATTCCTTATGGTTCCCGGTTAAGATACTTCTTTCGTTGTCAACTAAAATATGAAAACATTCCATCCACGCTCTGTGCACAATACATTCCTAGTTCATA
>JZKD02S1765595.1:2705667-2717439 GCA_000966675.3 Picea glauca | reverse complement strand
TATGTTTTATTTGATTTGTGTTTAATCTCTAACCCCCAAGTAGAAAAATAGAATGCGTGCGTAGTGTTTTGTCTTGATTGCAGGATTGTCTTTGGAAGGAGCAGCGAAAGCAAGCAGATAAAGCGCAACAGAGGATCTACATCAAACATCGATAAAAAATGTTAGTAGGTATTTTCCATGCTTGTGTGTGAAAAAGGGGTTTGAGTATTGGGGTGATAGGTTAAAAGCGATTTCTTTAAGGTCATGATCTACGTACAAGTTCAACCCTAGCTTGTTAGTCCGTAGGGTATTATTTCCCAACAACAAAATTGGTGACTCCACTGGGGATATTACTCTTAGGGTTCCGGATTTAGTTGAAGGTTTTTGGGTAGTTCAAAGAATTGGATTTTCAGTTTGTTTGTTTGTTTGTTTTCTGTTAGGTCAGAGCTAGCAGGGAAACTGGTTCTTAATACCCGTTTTTTCCTTGACTGTTGCTTGAAATTTATTATCGGGACACACAGAGGTACACGCGGCCTGCAGAAGGCATGCACGCATGTAAACCGCGCCCTAACCTCTTACAACTCACGTTTGAATGCTTTCTATGGTGGTTTCAGTAGCGTGTAGGACTCAGAAAGCTTGAGAGGCAGTCTCCTCTTCCATGTCAGAATTTTACATTCTCAGGGGTCTTTATGGATCCTGTCTGGGTCTTGCTAGTTCACAGTCTTGTTTCAGTCTGCATTTATCTTTTGCATTTATTTTTCCTTTTCTATTAAAGAAGAAGCATCCAAGCCTTCAAGAGACCCTGGTTGTCAATACCA
The DNA here is from genome assembly GCA_000966675.3 of Picea glauca. Taxonomy (NCBI): domain Eukaryota; kingdom Viridiplantae; phylum Streptophyta; class Pinopsida; order Pinales; family Pinaceae; genus Picea; species Picea glauca. The sequence continues at coordinate 2,716,642 of JZKD02S1765595.1, read as the reverse complement.
GAGGCCTCTTCCAGGTCTGGGCTGTCTGTGGTTAGTTTTGTCTTGGATTTGACACATACATGTGGCCTGCATCAGTTCAACCCATGGGTACCCACGCTCTGTTATATCTCAGTACGCGTTTGCACGCGTGTTGTTTCAGTGACAGTCGCGGGCTTGTCAGGTTGCTTTTCATTCAAGGTGGGGCAGTCATCCTCTCTTGTGGTGAGAAGTTTTTTCCTCTCAGAGGTTTTGAGTCTAGGGTTGCACAGTCAGTAGGTTAGGGCCTCTTATCCTTAGCCTGTGTTTTTCTTAGTTGATGTTTGATAGAAAAGACAAAAGAAAAAACTTGTTTTATGGTTTTTAGACAAGTGTTAGAATCGATGCTTTCTTGATTGCCTTTGTGTGTCTTTGCTCTGGTTCTTTGCGATCTGCGCTTTAAGCCATAATTTTATTTTGTTTTCTTGGTTTTGTGCTTGTCGGCATTTTCCCTTTGTTGCTTCATTTTGCAATTAAATAAAAAAAATATCTCTTTTTCATTTTCTTCTTTGTTTGAAGATTGTGTTGTTGCATCAGTAGCTAGGAAGAAGTCTTTTTTCATAAGTTGTTTTGCACTGCATTTAGCGCATAAGTATCTCGTAGATTGTGCAAAATTCCTTTATGTTTGTTTCATGAAATCTTAGAAAATTCAAAAAGAAAAAGAAATCTTTCTTGTTGAAAAGTTGTTGGTTTTTGCATTTTTCTAAAAGTTTTTGTTTCCAAGCATTTCTTGTTCATTTTGCTTTGATTCTTTACACACCATCAGTTTCACCTTCATACCTTGTGACGTAAAAAAAACCATTAAAAGTAACGCTAATTAAAAACTATTAGACTTTTTGTTTCTAAGGTTCATACACTAGCTCAGGACTAGGTCCTTGGAATAGGTTGGAGAGTAAATTCTCCAAGGCCACTCAAACCAAACATTGGAGTCTGTCATAGGGAGTGTAGAAGTCCAGTTACGTGAAAGTTATCTGGGACCCCCCTCTAACACAGGGGCTAAACACGAGGTTGCGTAAGGAAAGGTAGCGGAGATAACCCCTCCAAAGCCGGATCGAGCGTAGTGGAGAACACATATTGAGGATTTGTTAAGCAATTCTGTCGTTTTCATTTGCCACGAAGCTTCGTGGGTCTCGAATCCGTTCGAGGTCCTTAGTTGTCTTCCGGACCATTTTCTCTCGATACCCTTGACAGGTTTCAGGCTTGATACCCTGCTCATTGTGGTCTACCCGACTATCGACTGTACCCGCCTGGTGACTGTTCGTGTGCTGGAAAACTAGTTGCCAATCTTTTCTAGGGACATACACAGGTGACTACGGGGGTATACCATGGTACCTACGACAGACATCGGGCCACGCTTTGCAAAGTATACCCGGAGGGTGCTTCCATATTCGAGTTGCACTTGCACCAGTAATTTTATCTAGTGTTGGTTGTTGTAACTGTTCTTCAAAATAGTTAGTGATTGCTTGTCTTATCTCATAGGGGCTTCTTTTAATGTGTGTTATTGTTTGTTCGTGTAGAATACTTTAGCATGTCGTGAATCTTCTCACACAGTGGAGGATTCAGAGCTCCGCCGGTCACGAAGGCTTCTGGGCCTGCCGTCGGTTATCCTGGAGCCACCCCCGCCACCATTGAGGCGAAAGCTAGACCAACAAGGGTATTTCGAAGCAACCAGATTACCAACCATTGAGCCCGAACAACTCCCGGAGGAATCGACCGCCAATCTTGGATTGGTTGAAACCTCAACCCTTGATACTTGGCCGCAAGTTATTGTGCCAATTCAATTTTACGAACGCCTGTCAGTGCATCACACAGCTATGGCAACAAACGTTGTTACTTCCTCTGGGAATTCTTCCATTCCCATCATCGTTTCTACCACAGGAGAGGCTTATCCTAACTTTCGCTTGTCGGCGGTCTGGGCCACCATGGTCTCGGCCGCAACTACGTCGCATAGTGGACCAACCCCATCTATCGCAGTGGCCACACCTCCCTTCACACCCAATGTGATAGGCCTTCCGTTTTCATACGGTATGCCTAGTTCAGGTACAAGTACTGCACTCACTAACTCCACTTTACAGACTTTGGTTCTGGGGGTAGGGATCTCTAATGCTCCTCTGCAAGGTCAACTTGGGGGCATTCCTATCCCTTTCAATGCTTTTCTTTATGCTGGAGGTCATATCTCTCCTTCGTCCCCTTCGCTCGGTGGTCTGCATCAACAGTCCGCCAGGCAGCCTGCACACACAAGTTTCTTTGGAGCTGGGAGTCAAGGAACACCTGCGCAAACTCAGTCAGTAGATTCATCACCATTTGTTTGGAACAAGATGTTTGGTAATAACACTTTTGCATCCACTGCTTTCCCATCTGGGGGCACACCCATTTTTGGACAGTCTACTCCGGCACAGGGTACTATTCCTGCGTTGGGGGCACATATACCAGGACCTTGGAACTCAGGACAAGGATCCGTTCCTTCCTCTGGAATGTCGTTCTAGGTTAATTATTTCCACAGTCAATGGAACCCCGGACAGACTTCTATGCCTCTCCCATCAGGACCGGCATGGAGTAATCCTTCCCAAAGTCCATCAAACACGATGAATGCCCAACATCCTATGTCCTTTATGGGGAATCATCCAATGATGTCTCCACATATGCAAAACCCTTATGCTAGTCAGGGACATGGTTTCTACCAGAACCTGGGCCAGCAGCCAAAATTTTCCTGGCAACCTGGTGCCAGTCAAACTCCAGGACCCTTTTATCCAGGCTATTAGCAACAACCCAAATTACCATTCTTGGCGACATTACACTTGCCATATTTGACACGGTTGTTAAATGATCCTATCTGTCACGATCCGCGTTGGCCTCCTATGCCAACGAAGTTTCCCTCAGACATTCCAAAGTTAGAGGCCAAGCCTAACGAAGATCCAGGTGATCACGTGACTACTTTCCATCTTTAGTGTTCATCTAACTCACTGAAATATGACTCTGTCTAGTTGCGATTGTTTCAACGCACTCTTATTAGGAGTGCTGCGAAATGGTACATAGATCTTGATCATTCACGATACTCTTCTTTTGGCGAACTGGTGATGGCCTTCCTTAACCATTTCCAGTTACCTGTGAGATACGATGCCAGCACAGAGTTGCTAGCCAATTTCGAGAAGACGACAGCGGACCATATCTCTGATCATATCCGAGAGTGGCGACGCCAAAAGAGTCTAATCAAAGTACCAGTTCCACTGAAATTCCTTCTTGAGTGGTTCCTTAAGTCTTTAGTACCGCAATTATCCAAAGACGTTGCAACTTCTGGGGTTTTCTCCGAAGAAGATGCCATCATGAGGGCTCAACAGTTTGAGCTTATCTATTCTCAGTCTGGTCTATTGTACAACATCCTGCCGGATGCACCACGATCGATACTGGATAAAACCAAACAGAGAGTTGGACCACATGCCGATGGTATCATTGGTTCGGCACAAACCAAGCTCGCTGAGCAATTGACAAAACAATTGCAACAGTTATCTATACAACACTCAGCGGCCATCCAGACTACTGCTTTGGCTGCTCCTCCTACCCAAACGTCGGAAGTACACTCCATACAGATGACTAACCCAAAGGCCACCCAACAGCCTGAAGGGAAGAAAAAACAACGCAAGAAGGGTAAGGGGGATAAGAAACCCACTGACAATGCTGGCGAGGGCACCACGGAAAAGAGGAAGGCGAGGTATCTGTGCAACTTATGTGCGGAAGACCACCTGAACCATCTATGCCCTCGACTTGCGGAGTCCCAGAAGTTTGTCACATGGCAACAACAAGCCGTGTTGACTAATCCCTTTTAGCATGGGAAAAATTTGACTCAAGCCTATACAAGTGCCGAAGGGGGAAACCAAGAAACCTGCCCTTCCCCAAACAACTCCTCATCCGCGAACGTATATATGGTTAGGGGTGATTCTTTAATAATGACTAGAGCACACACTATAGTAAACCAAGCGCCTCTGAGAAGGGTAAAGAAGTCGAGATCCCATCTCTTCCTCTACATATCGAGAGGACGTTGGGTGAAACAATGACACACATTCCAAATGGTGCATTTAAGAGAGCTTCTCACAATCCAAATGCAAGGGCCACCCAGAATTACTCTGTGGTGGAATATTTATCCCAAACCCCTTGTGCTATGTCCACTTTGGAGGTCCTCCAAAGTTTCCCTGCTCAGAGGAAAGCCTTGTTGACTATTTTAGGCTCTACTGAGACTTGTAACCCGGGTACCATCATGTTAGATACGACTGAATTGAAACCTCGTTTGCCTTACCACGTCGCATTTCAAATAGTAGTGGCTCATCCCACAAAAACTTTTACACAGAATATCTTTCGCACGGTGGTCGAAGAGGGCGCTTCGAATTACGTTATGTCATTAGCATGCTGGAAAGCCATTGGTCAGCCTGAGTTGTCTCCATCACCTAATCTCCTTACTTCATTCGACGGTTGTTCTTTCTGACCACATGGAATCATTCCTTCTTTCCCTGTGTAGTTAGGGGGAAAGACCGTGTGCATCGAGGTAGAGGTATTCGATGCCCCCCTCGACTACAATCTCTTGTTAGGTCATAGTTGGACTTATGCTATGCAAGTGGTGGTCGCTACAGTTTTTCGAGTCTTATTGTTTCCACATGAAGGCTGGATAGTGACCATTGATCAATTGTCCTTCTCTAGGCCCGACCTAGCTTTGGGGGCATCCACGGTTCCCATGATAGATAATCCTCAAGCCGGGGTCGTTAATGTAGGAGTTGGTTTGTGCCCATCTTTGATGGGTACTTTTGATTACCCACCTCCTCATGGCGATGTCAAGTTTATATCGACTCACCACAAGGCTGAGATTTTTCACGTCTCGTCGTTCTGCATGACTTACTTTCAGGATCCGTGGACTCTTCCTTCCCCATCAGCCACGATGGATGAGACAGGGCACATTGGCATGTCCATTCCCTTGTCGGTCGCTGAAGTAGCGTACTCTTTAGTCCAACAAACTTCAGCTACTCCTGATCCGACTCCCGCACAAGAGTTGGATCCACTTCTTAAGCCTATCTGGGCTCAGGGTTCTCTTGCTACCATGGATTCGTTAGACTTAGTCTTGCCTTCTGACGAAGCTGTAATCGAAGCAATGACTAGTCTGGACAAACCTTGGGAATATCTTCATCACAGATCATATTTCCTCCCAGAGTTACACCAAATCGAAGTAGGAGAATTCATTATCACCATGACGGGAGATCAGCCATGTCCCATTAACCTCTTAGCTACACAGGAAATTTATGCTGAGGGAAATATGGCGACTATCGCCGCCACTATACCTATCAACATCTCCCAAAACCCTGGCGTCGTGGAGAATGTCTTCATCGGAGCGGATTGCTCCCCCGAAGAGGTTCAGATTTACACGGATCTTTTTAAAGAATTCCACGATGTTTTTGCCTGGTCTTATGAGGAAATGCCAGGCATCGATCCAAAAATAGTTGAACACAAAATCACAACGTATCCTGATGCTAAGCCTGTTCGACAAAAACTTCATCCAGTTAATCCTAGCAAAGCAGCAGCCATTAAGATGGAGGTTGAGAAATTGCTCAAGGCTGGGTTCATATACCCTATTCATTTGACTCAATGGGTGTCAAACCCCGTGCCGATCGATAAAAAACAAGGCACGATTCGTGTTTGTACTGATTTCCGTGATTTGAACAAGGCATGTCCAAAAGATAATTATCCAACCCCATTCATCAACCAGATCATTGATGAGTGCGCTGGTTGTGAAGCCTTTTTGTTCATGGATGGTTTTTCGGGCTATAACCAAATCCAAATCAAACCCGAGGACCAACACAAAACGACATTCATTTTTCCGTGGGGTAAATTTGCTTATCGTAAGATGCCTTTTGGTCTCAAGAACGCTGGAGCCACTTTCCAGCGGGCCATGTCTTTTGCGTTTCACGACCTCAAACATATAGTCGAGGCCTATCTAGATGATTTAGCATCACGCTCTTACAAGCGAAAGGATTATCCTACACACCTCAGACTAATCTTCGAACGCTGTCGTTACTTCAGGATTCGCTTGAATCCCAACAAGTGCAGCTTTTGCGTCACGTCAGGACGTTTGTTAGGTTTCATCGTGTCAACAACAAGGATCATGGTGGATCCTCTTAAGGTGGAGGCAATAGCCCATTTTCCCCCCCCACGCACAATCTTACAACTTCAAAGTCTTCAATGCAAGGCGAACTTCTTACGACGCTTCATTGCCAACTATGCCGAAATCACCAAGGGCTTTATGCGTTTACTGAAGAAAGATGTTCCTTTTTTCTGGGACGAAGCAGCTCAACGCTCTTTCGACGCATTGAAACACGCCCTCACTACCGCACCTCTGCTACGGCCACCGAATTATAACAAAGACTTCTTATTATATCTCGCTGCTGCAGAGTCAACCATAGGCATGGTTTTAGTTCAGGAGGATGATTCATTTTTCGAATACATGATCTATTACCTGAGATGAGGCCTCGTAGGACCGGAACTTAATTATACCCATCTCGAAAAACTTGCGTTGGCAGTAGTTCATGCTGTTCAACGGTTCCATCACTATGTTCTGTTTCGCAAGACCACCATCGTTGCCGTCATGAATCCATTCAAGTATATGTTGACACGATGAGTTATCGGTGGAAAAATCACTAGATGGATGGTAATCCTCCAAGAATTTGACATAGAATTCATTTCATCCAAGTCCAAAAAGTCATTGGTCTTCGCAGAACTTATTTCGGAGCTTCCGGTTGAGTCAGGTGACGTTGTGCCTGAGGAATCGCCTATCCGATGGGATATGTTTTTGATTGAATCTTCAAACCCCTGGTACAGAGATATATTGATCTATCTCCAGACTTTGAAGTGACCCACCTCTGCTTCTCGTGATGAGCGTCGGCGGATACGCCATCAGGCCAAGAACTATCTCATACTCAATGATACGTTGTATCGGAGAGGTGTAGAGTGCATCTTGCGTCGATGTCTCACTCATGAGGAGGCCGTCATAGTGCTCAATGATTGTCATACAGGATCCTGTGGCGGTCACTTATCTGGGTTGGCAACGGCCCAAAAGATTTTACGAGTAGGTTACTTCTGGCCCACACTTATCAAAGATTGTATCGAGTCGGTCAAGAAGTTCCATCAGTGCCAAATCTTCTCACGGAAGATGAGGGCACATCTAGCTCCTATGTTTCCTATCATCACAGTTGGTCCCTTCACTAAATGGTGGATTGATTACACTACATGCAACCCCCCGTCTGCAAGGGGGAACCGCTATATCATCGTAGCAATCAACTACTTCACTAAGTGGGTCGAAGCTATGCCAACATTTAAAGATGATGGAGAGGCTGCAGCTCTCTTCTTATTTAACCAGATTATAGCATGGTTTGGCGTCCCGAGAGAGATTGTCACTGACCATGGCTGTCACTTTCAAAACCAAATGATGTCTGAGTTAACATCAAATCTTGGGTTATGGAAAGAACATTCCTCACCTTACTATCCCCAAGCCAATGGGCAGGTGGAAGCTGTAAACAAAACTCTCAAGACAATTCTACAGTGAACTATCAACTCAGCCAAGTCTAACTGGAATTTGATGTTATACTTGGCATTATGGGCTTACCGAACCTCAGTTAAGACTGCAACCGGTTTCTCAACTTTCCAACTCGTTTACGGGTTGGAGGCAGTCTTGGCCATTGAATGTCAAATTCCATCTCTGAAATTGGAAGTACAGTTATTTCCAGACACTTCTCTTCTTGAAGAACGGTTAGTACACCTTGATCAGCTTGATGAGCAGCATCGCGATGCGGCCCTGGCCAACGAGGCTCATAAACATAAGGTCAAGTGTCAATATGATAGGTCCGTTCATCCTCAGATTTTTTCTGAGGGTGACCTTGTCCTGGTCTATGACCAAAATAAGGACCCGCTGGGGGCAGGAAATTTTAAACCCATGTGGTTTGGACCCTTCATTGTTAAGGAGGTTTTAAAAAAGGGCGCTTATCGTTTGGTCGATTTTGAAGGGAATGCCTTGGCAGAGCCTAGAAATGGGCTCTACCTCAAGAAGTATTACTCATAGAAAGGTCACCGTGGGTAACTTTTTGTAACATATGTATAGTCTTTGTGCTATTACTCTTTTGAGTTTCTTTTGAAAAATGTGTTATGGACGTGTCATTGATGTTATCTTTTGTCACTATGGCAAATGTCAAGTGAGTCCGAAGTGTTCATTGGGTATGCGAACAGTGCTAGTCGACACACACGAAGGCTTGCCACTGCAGCATGGGTAATATTTACACCACAGGGTCAGTTGTTATCTTCCAGAGGGATATGCTTAGGCGACACCACAAATAATGTTGTTGAGTATAGTGCAGTTATTGAGCTACTTCGTGACACTTTGTCATTGGGTATCTCTCGTCTCCGGGTCTATCTAGACGCTCAACTGGTTGTGTCGCAGCTAAACAGAATATACCGAGTTCATGACCCAACTTTACACCGACGATTTCTTAGGGTACATCTCTTGGAACACAACTTTGATTATATTACATATTTTCATGTTCCTAGGAGTCTAAATCAAATCACAGATACTCTAGCTAATCACATTTTAGATTGGCATCTTGCTCACACATAAAAAGATCATGAACATAAACATGTAAATACATTTTTGTACACATAATCCATAAGACACAAAAAAGAAAATAAAAACCATATATAAACATCATAAAATCCTCAGAGTACATAGATGGGCGCAAGCGCCTCAAAAAGTGGGAACAATAATGAGTCACTGGGGCTTATGCCCTCAAACAATATATATACATATCAGTGCTCGTGGCACATAAAAAGTTTAAAAGTCTGCTCAGGGCCTGTGGGCCCTGTTATAATCATGTACAGCCTAGGCTAAATGCCTAAACAATCGGACCCATGTCCGAGGTGCCCCCACAACATGAGTCTGCATAGAGGGTGGCAAGTCCTCTATCTCTGCAATGGGTACTATGTGAGTGAGCGCAGTAAATTTCTGCTCAATCTGTCTCAGGACTCTCTCGGCCTCTCATGCTGGGAGGTTCCCGGCTACTGCTGCTCCTCTAGCGGTGGCAGCCATGGCGTCAGGCCATGGGCGACGCCTGTTCCGTGCACGTGTCCCACATCTGCATGCAACTAAAGTTCACCCGTCAAAAACTCTGGTATACAAAAACATGATATATATATCAAAAAGACATAAAAATTACATATGCAAACAAACAAAAAAACCTGGATAGGTGGAGACTTACCCATCTCCCCTCGCTCCTCACCAGGAGGCACTGGTATCACTGGATCTCTGGAGAAGTCAATCCCCACGTATGGGTAGTCCTCAATAGCTCGGATCTGTCGCGACAGCCAAGCAAAAAATTCGTCGTTGAAGGCCTCTGTGGTCCTTCCACCACCTTGTCGCGGCAGCAACGCTGCCCATCTTCATACTGTGGGGAAAGTCGCCAGATGTCCTCATACAGTTAGCCGAGGACTAAAACATGGAACTCTCTCAAAGAAAAACGAACACAGGATGGTCCCAAACCCAAAGTTCCTATGTGTCCATTGTCTGCAAGATGTCAACTGACCTGTCATGCTTGCTAGTAGTGTGGTACTCCAGTCAAAAATTTGTGCATTCATGCACTGAATTGAACAGTTCATCTGTGCACGTGAAGCCTGATGCACGACTGCGGAGCCGGTAATCTTCCCAATGAGAGATAAAATGGTCTGGAGGGTGAGGTTGGTAATCCTACTCACGGGTACCGAGGAAGATCTATGACCGGTCCCAGCCTCACAGTACTCCTCTATCAATTCCGAGACTTTGCTCTGCCCCGCAGGAAAAGTATGAAAGTTGATGAGTTCCCCTCTCCTCGAGAGGCCCATCAAAAAGTAGATATCCTCGGTGGTGGGCACCAAGGATTTCCCCTCTATCATAAAATCCTCTGCATCGGGGTGCCAATAGTCAACCAGGGCATTCAGCATCCTTGGTTGCGCGCGCATAAATGGACACAAAAAGAATTTCACTAACCCACACTGCGTCAGTACAGCCATAACGTTCGGATCTGTGGCCATTAACTCATTGGAGGCCTCGTTCTCCCTCTCCCTCCACTGAATATACATCCTGCCAAAACCACAAGGAAAAAAAGGGGGGAGTTAATTCTTGGTTCAATCAAATTTTCCATCGCGCGAGGGACACTCGCGGGCTGTCGAGGCGACAGTCGCGGGTACCCGTGTGCAGCTTTAACTCTGCACGTGGGTACCCGCGAGTTGTCCCTGGACAACCCACCTTTTCCTAGGGCCGACCTATTTGAGGTCGACGACCACCCCCAAAACAAACTTAAATGAAACAAATTAAGTATTGAATTGCAAGTTAAGGGATTTTGTACGTACGTGGTCCAAGCAGTAGTCCGTTTTGACCACTATAGCTCCCGGCATCACGATCTTTGGCAAAGGGGGTCTTTTGTCTCCAGAGTCAATTTCCAAATCAGCAACGGTGATAATGAGCTGCTAGCTTCTATTTATAGACTTTTTGGCCTCTTTTTGTCACTTTTTTGGGCCCTTTTATCAGTTTCTTTATACCAAAAACCATTTTGAGTGGTTCAGGAGTTATATGGGATGGATTTGATCATGTATTGGGACAATTTTCATTGAGTTTCAAAAAATAAAAAAAATATATGGACAGTCCATAATTTTATTTTATTTTCAAAAATCAACTTGAGCATATAGGGTAGGATTTCATCCCGACTGTTGCATCTCGTTGTCTTTTGTTCTTATGATATAGGATCGATCCCATTCAGTTGTGTCACAGAACCATCATATTTTCTCTAGAAATGTCGCAACTTGGTGGTAGAGCTTACCAAAACATGGATGCCCTAGGTAGGTCCTGGTTGCATTATGGTGTCCATGTCGTTTCTAAACAACACTGTAGGCTCGGGAGTCCGTATAG
>JZKD02S1765595.1:2687087-2701074 GCA_000966675.3 Picea glauca | reverse complement strand
CAGCATCTGCATCCTCGAACCGTGTAGCTGCTTTGTGTTTCGGCATATGCATCCTCGGACTGTGTAGCAGCTCCGTGTTTCGGCATATGCGTCCTTGGACTGTGTAGCAGCTTCCATGTTTCAGCATCAGCTCAACAGCAGCTTTGGGCAGTTCTGTGTTTCAGCATCGGCCTTGAATACTATTCTGCAAATATGGATACTTATGCACTTCTAATCATTGGTTAGGTTCAAAAGTAATGTAAAGTATTATGCAAAACGGATTAAGCATATAATAATGAGAAAGGACGTTGTGTACCTTGGAATGATCAGGTGAAATGATAGTATAAGTCAAAATACAGGTGATGAAGGGTATAATAATGGCAAAAAGTATGGGCAAAAAGGGTACAATATGTGGTCCTAACAGGGATGTCGGCCCATGGGTTTACCCATGATTAGGCCTTTTTGTAAATGTAAAAGTACAAATAAGTAAGAATGTAATGTAGAAGGGAGAGTTGATAGCTTGCAAGGCTAAGTGCAAGTAGTTTTTGGTTGCTTAGTGCAACAGACTATGTATGTAAGGCTCTGTGCTTGATAGAGGAGTTGGCTCTGTGCCTTGACCTGATTTTGGGAAGGTGGATCTGGTGCTTAGTGCGCAGATCACCTATCTAGTGCGAAGCTTGGATCTGTGGCTTAGTGCAAAGGAGCAGAAGAATGTAAGAGATTGAAGCCTAATAAAGAAGAAGAAGAATTTGGTGGATGTAGCCCCACACAAGGGTAAACCACGTATATCATGTGTTGATGGTTTGCTTTGTGCTATGATTTTTATGTTGTGAATCTTCTTAGTACATTGATTGTTATAGATCTATGAATGCTTAGTGCTTTATTTATGTTGAATGTGCTAGATCTAACTTATGATGCTAAGTGCGATGTGTATTTTTTCATTGTTATTGCGTCGATCTATCATTGGGGTTTGTTCTGTGCCTATGTGAATGAAGTTGATAAGCTAATGCATGTTATCTTTTAAGTACTTTGTGAATTATTACAATAACATATATGTGTCCCAGCTTGCTACAGACACCTGAGTATTGTAACCCCTCCATGCCTCTACCTCAGGTGAGACTTTTCCTACTTTGCAGGTGTTGTTGAAAGGGCCAGTATTTAGGGTTTTGTTGGTGCGTTGTTGAAGCGTTGAACCTTGGGTCTATCCCTGTGCCAACAAATGGTTCTATTGTCGGGACCTGAAAATGTGATTGTTGGGAACTAAAGTAAAGAGAAGAGAAGCTATGTGTGTATATCTGTCATTATAGTGTGTAGAATTCTACTTGACTTGCGAAGCTCTGTGCGAAGAAATAAACCCGATCTGAAGAAAAGAGGTAAGATCTTGAAAGAGGTAAAGCTTTGTGCTTTGATAGAGTAAGATAAGTGGAAATTTTTGTTTTGAAAGCATGAATTTAAGTATGTTTAATAGATTCTTTCCTAGTCTGAAAGCTAGGGTGCGGAAGGAAGAAATAGTTTATCTAAGTAAGGATAATATAAATGAAGAAAGATATGTTATTCCTATGCGTAGAAATAATTTTTGGACTAACAAGTGGATGCAGGAACCTAGAAATAATTTTTGTAGATTGCAGGTCCAACACTATGATCCTAGTGTGCAGTATAGGAGAGGTTGGGGAACGTTTAAAAGAAACAGAGGGTTAGCCCTATGTTATAACTGCGTAAGACTAGGACATCTTGCTAAGGAATGCTTTGGTACAAGTCCTATTTGTCTTTGTTGTAAAATTGTTGGTCATGAGATTGAGGATTTCCCAAGGATGATTGCTAAAGTTGAACAAATGAACATGATTCAAGAGAATAAGATCATGTTAGAAGATAAGAGGAAGTCCAGACTACATTAGTACAGTTAAAAGAAGCAATGAATGATCACAAAGATCTCATTTTACCAGAGATCATGAAAGAAAAACAACGCATAGGTGCAATAATAGGAGACTTTAACATAGACTGTGTCTTGGATGAGGAAACACAAGTGAATATTATGACAAAAATCACTTGGGAAATTTTGGGAAAGCCTACTATATTATCTTCATTGGGAAGAATAGGGTTCTTCAAAGGAAATATGATAACCTTATGTGGAATAATTACTAATGTACTTGTTATTATTCATGGAACATCGACTAAAGAGGAATTTGAAGTCATTAAGTTTGTTGAGAACAATGCCCCTTTCCCTCTTTTTTTAAGAAAGACTTGGATCAAGAAGGATCGGATCAGAAGGAAAGTAGAGGAAGAAGCTACAGAAAAGAAAAAGAAATAACTAAGGGATTTCATAGCTAGGAAAATAGATCGACTGATAGAAGAACGAGAAGTTAAGTCGAAGCAGCAGAAAGCAAGAGAATTAGATGTCGAAATTGGAAGAGTGCAAGAAGGATTAAGGGACCTATCCATGCAAGAAGAAAGTAAATCCACCCAAGAAGTGGTAATGGAAAGGAGATTGAATTCAAACCGATTGGAAGTACATCAGCATTGTGAAGTCACTATGATAGGAGAAAATAAGAATAAGAATAGAAATAGGAATCTAGAAACAGTTAGATAGACTCAGATCATAGGAAATAAGGCAAGGAAGCTCGATAAAAAGAAAGCCAAGTTAGAAACACTACAGGAGGTTACAGAGAATACTTTGTAGGATGCAGGGTTGCAGGCTCTGAACCTCGCCAGAACAGTGGGACCATGCATAATGGGACTTTGCCTTGGCGAAGCTATATGACCGTTGGAGGCACCCTAGCCATTAGAACGACGCACCAGAATGGCTAGGAAACACATTTATGGGAGAATAGACCATGTTTGGGATGTTGAGATCGCTCCATAACAGATAAATTCCCATTGATAGAAGCATTCATGCCTGTTAGAATAATATGTTACAACGCTCTCTTATTTAACCCATCGGATGTTGCGTTGAGACCACTTTTTTCCATCCATGATTAATGTTGCTAACAAAAATCTAATTGTGTGTCAAGCTGTGGTTTCCAAACCTAGACATCACCCTCCACTTGTTTACCCCGCTTGTCTGTTCACCTACCCTGACTTATCTATTTAAAAGTGAGAATGGCAAGCAAACAGACTGAGTTAGATAAGTCCATCAAAGAGGTCCTTAAGAATTTTATGGCTGACAGAGTTATGTCTAAAGGTGTTCAAGCATCGTCGACTAGGGGACTACAAGCTTCCCCTTCGACTGCACGATGTTCAGTTCATACTAACCCCATGAATGAGAAGTGAACTAAGCATCTCAACAATCTGGATAATGCGAGAAGCAGATGATGTCGATCTTACCTAATTATATCTCGCCTTTGGATGGCTGGCATGGTTAACCGCGACAACATCCCACGGGACTTCGAGTACACTTTGATCATTACGTACATCCATAAGTGGATACATGTAGTTGGAAGCCAGTTAGGATAGATATGATCCCTAGAGAACAGTGACTTTAACCTTGGAGACAAATAACTACGCCATGCTCACCCCTCATATATACTTAACGAATACCATAGGGAAGAAACCTCTCATTGTTTCCCAGTCATGGATAAAGGAGCTGGCACAATCCATGATACTTAACGTGATGAAAATTCCTCATTTTGGCTGACATCAGGAGGTTAATTCTTGTGTTAAACTCCTCTTGTCATTCTATCATGGTGGATACATGTGGCTCGACAAGTGGATTATTGTGGATCTAGCATTGATCCACCTGATTACAGGATTGAGCATGCAGGGACCCAACCCTCAGCAGTTCTACCTAGGGAAGACCTCGGATCGCTTCCTGGCATAGCGCATTAAAGAGGCATACGATGAAGTAAAAAGGGAAAGATAGGCTACAAGGTATCCTCTATCCAGGACGGCGCAGTGTGCCTCTCTTTCCAACTCATAGTTGGCAAGATTGTAAGAAAGAATCACCCCACGCAGGTCACCGGGATCGTGGTGGACCTCACAGGAAAATGCATGGAGGGGATGTAGATGAATTGGGCGATTTACCTCATCAACGAGCTTGAGAAAGACTGTTGCGAAGTGCAGGATCAGGGATACGAGTTCCACTTCAGATCACTACTCGAGTTGATTTCATTTGTCACTTGGCAAATGCCTAAGGGAGAAAATTTTCCAGAAATTGAACCATCAGAGCCATTGGCAACTAGATTTTATACATTTTGGTATACGAATGACATGTTGAAGCAATGGTAGTCGAACGCAGTGTTCCATGCCTACTATCAACAACTAAATTTTTCCATAGATTCATTTCCACGCATGACATCGTGCACCTTACACTAGTATAGACTGATAGCCAAGTTTCACACAGATCCTCATTTTATTTATATCACTGCGCGCAATGATGAGAGCAAGGAAGAATTATAGTCCTATTACAAGCTGATTGACAAAGACATGGATCAAATCACCAAGGAATGGTCAAAGGAGTTTATTGTACCCATTGCATATGAAGAGCTCTCAGGAAGCTGACATTATACGAAGCCCCTTGGTCAACTGGGTCGAGCATGTTGGACAGACCAACATGAAGAAGAAGAATAAAAAAGAGGAAATCCAAGATGTAGAGACTAATGAGGAAGACATTTCCTCTAAAGGAAATGGATATGTCTCACTAGGAGGAGGAGGAGACAAAGTAGATGGAAAGGGAGGAGGGGATGAAGGATAAAATCAAGAATATGGCGAGTCTACCTCGACAAAAGATCCCCCTGTCAAAACAATAACTCCACAGAAGAGGAAGGTTTCTCCGCAAAAACCTTTGGAAAGAAAGAAGACCCGCACTAGTAAGCCCTAGTTGGAGGCCACACTCAAAGTATATGATATCAGTCTAGTTCGCGGAGCGATGGAGGATGCATCTGAGGATCTCTTGCAGAGATATGGAGTGAAGAAGGAAAAACTAAATGGTAGGATAGAAAAGGAATTGAGTGAAGTACATGAATTTATTCGCTCGGTCCGCGCAGTCCCTACTGTGACTTCCTCATCAGAGACTACAGAGTTGGGGAATGAGCCAACCCAACTTTGAATACTTTCATATGTAACAGAGGCTCGACTTCAATGAGTCCAAGAAGAGAAGGAGAAGGCTATAGAATCCTTGAAACAAGAAAAATAAGAGATCTTGGAGAAATTACGAGTTGTGCAGCACTTTGTAACCACTTATGAAAACGAGAAATATTAGTTATGGGCGATGCTCGAGGAAGAAAAAGAAAAGATACAAAAGGAAAAGGACCACGAGCCATACGCTCTCATCTGAGATAGACAAGAGGCATTTATAGTAGTATTTGCAGGTAGATAAAATTGAATACTAGATTAGATAGTTCTCGAAAGAGGAGGGAAAACCAAATATAGACACCCTCATTTGTATCATTGTGAAGGAGTTCATTAGTTAGTTCAACAGGAAAAAGAAGAGTCTAGAGCATAGGAGAATAGCAGGGACTTGTAGAAGAACACCCATGTACAGATATTTAATTAATATAAGAAGTTGATTCAGATTCATGGTTGTTGTGTTATTCTCTGTGTATGTGTGTGGAATGCTCTGCTTCTGAATATTTCTTCCTGTTATGCATTTCTTATCATGCTGTGTTTATGACTTCATGTGTTGAGATTGAATTCTAGGAGGAAGTGAGGTGAGTTACAATTGTTTCTCTTTGAGCAAGGATTCCTGCAAGGAGTGTAGTTGAGTCGTCCGCAAGGAGTGTGTTGACAGAAGGCTCGAGAGTTAAACTCTTGTTCTCAATTCGCTCAGAAGTGAACGCGAGTTGTTAGAGCCGTGCAAGGAGTGTGCAGGCTAAAGAGAGTCTCAGTCGTGACACTGAGCAGAGGTATTGAAGGACTGCTGCTAGGGAATACGCAGAGTCAACCGAAGCTCGAACAGTTGAAGTGTTCGTAGGATTTCCGCAAAGAGTGCGTGCAAGGAATATCATTGAGGTTGAAGTAAATCGACAAATCTCGGGAGGGATAGACCTTTGAGTCGCTGAAGATTCAGCGTAAACCAGTGTGATTTGAATTCGGGGAGAAACATCGCAGGTTGGCGAAGTGGTGAAAGAATCTCGTGGAGAGATACTCTTTTCTATTTCGTAGATTAACCAAGGGAGAACGGGCGGTCGAAATATTTTGACGAGATTTCGCGAAGTTATGGGGATCGTCAGATCTTGCAAAGGTGCAAGGAGGTTATGGCGAGAAGATTCTGAGGAGATTCGAAGTTCAGGAGAGGCGGAGTGTCGATTCAGAGTCATCGAAGCCGTCAGATCTACACATGGTCTTGTGTATCAAGGACTCATGAGTTGAAGCCCCAGAAGTTGTGCATCAAGAGTAGAGAGATCGTGAGGTGCGATATCCCTGCAAGATCAGGGTCGTTCATTGTGGAGGACGCATGTAGGGAGATTCTCTCATCTCGCAGACTCGGTCGTTGGAGGATAGCAAAGGAAGCCCTTTGGTCCTGCGAGTAGAGAAGTGGCGAAAGGCTGTGATCCGTCCATCGGAGTAGGATAGGTGTGAGAGATCGGTGATCTCACGAACTCGGGAGTTCGCCAAGTGAAATACCAGGTATTGGGTGTTCAAAGTCGCGAGGCGCGAGGGCGCGAAGCGGCGGGAGATTTGTAGCCATCCATCTGAGGGGACAAGTGGAAAGAGATCAGAGATCTCGTGAACTCGGGAGTTCGTAGAGTAAAGGACCAAGTATTGGGTGTGTAAAGTTGCGAGGCATGAGGATGCGAGGCGACGAAGGAGTGAGGAGATCGTAGCCATCCATCTGAGGAGGACAGGTGGCGAGAGATCGACGGATCTCGCAAGATCAGGAGCTCGCAGGTTCAGAGTCCAACATTTGGGTACTCAAAGTCGCGAGGTCACGAGGTATCGAGAGGAGGATAGCCATTGGATCCGTATCACAAGAGGACCATTGAATCTGAACAAGGGATCATGTCTCAGGACCTCACAAGAAAAGGTTCGAGAAT
The DNA here is from genome assembly GCA_000966675.3 of Picea glauca. NCBI lineage: Eukaryota > Viridiplantae > Streptophyta > Pinopsida > Pinales > Pinaceae > Picea > Picea glauca. Next base: position 2,694,127 of record JZKD02S1765595.1, on the reverse strand, counting down.
TTCGGCATGGGGATCGCGAGGTCACGAGAAGGCGATATCCAGATAGCTGGAGAGCAGTGTGGGCCATAGCGGAGCATGAGTGGAGTAGAGGTGGCACCAAGGTTTTTCAAGTCGTGAAGCACCGAGGAGAGAACTCGTGTGGACATCGAGCAGCGAAGTGTCGAATAGTCAATACTTGTGGGGATGCATGGCAGAGCATAATGTGGGACCGCATGACTAAAGGGTGGACACGTGTTGAATTCTCGCACCTCGGGGACTCGTGGACTAGGAGGGTGAAAACTTGACGGTCTAACCAGCGAGATCGTGAGGTTGCAAGGTTGCGAGAGGTGCTAACATTAAGCCCAGCCCACGATTTCATGTGGTGAAGGCGCGCATAGAGAAAGGGAGCTATAACCGTGTCGCCAGCTCGGGTATCGTGAGATTTGAAAGGGAAAGTTGGAGGTTTAGTGTCACGAACTCGCGAGACAGTGAGATTTGGTTGACTTCAGAATAGATTGTTGTGGGTGCAGATCTCCCGATAAGGAGATAGAAGAACCTTCAAGTTCTTCGGGCCGAGAAGAAGAAGGTCTTGTGCAAGTACATGCCTGGGTGGCACGCCTCTGCGTCAAGTGGTATCAGAGCGTAGAAAAATTTCTTTGCTTTCTGTAGCAAAGGAAAAGGAGAATTCACCATGCCGCCAAGGAGAAGAGGCAGACAATCACCCGATCCAGAGGAGGAAAGGGAATTGTCCAGAGAAAGAGGTAGGCAAGGACAGAATCCAGATATGGAGAGAGAGATACAAAATCTTCATGCCAGAATGGAGGATATGGAGACATCACGAAGACGAAACGCTGATGTAGAAGATGCCAGTGAATCTGAGGATGAAGAGGATGTTGGACATGGAGGAGAAGAAATCCCAGCAGAAGATACAACCAATGAGCGTTTAATTAAGGCTATCGCTCGAATGAGTTCGAAAATGAAAATGGACATTCTAGCTTATGAAGGGAGTCTGGATGCAGAAGAGCTGCTAGACTGGATTAGAGCTCTTGATAATTACTTCGATTATGAAGATATCAAAGATGACAAGAAGGTTAGACATGTTGTCACAAGATTAAAAGGACATGCAGCCTTGTGGTGGGATGAACTGCAAGCTGACAGGCATTGCCAAGGTAAGCAGAAGATTAAGAGCTAGGACAGGATGATTGCAAAGATGAAGGAAAAATTCATTCCCAGGGATTATAAAATTTCTCTGTTCAGGAGGATGAAGAACTTGAGACAGAAGATGATGACAGTGAAGGAGTATACTGAGGAATTTTACAGGTTAAATATCAGGGAAGGTCATCGCGAAAACAATGATGAAAAGTTGGCTAGGTATCTGAATGGCCTGAGGTATGAAATTCAGGACGAACTAAATTTGGCAACCATCCAAACGGTGGAGGATGCTTACCAATTGGCTTTGAAAGCTGAGGAGAAGTTGAGACGTAAACAAATTCAGAGGGGCAGAGGCAGAAGTCAGCCTAAAGGTAAATCGGATGCCCAAGATAAATACCAGAAGCCCAAGGATGACGGGAAGAAACCTCAGACTCAGACAGAGAGAGGTGGAAGTTCGCAGAGAGGGCGATATACTGAAAAAAAAGAGCAGCATACTAAACAGAAAGGAGGATATGATGATAATAATAAGTTTCCTTGTACCAGAGGTAGAGGAAGAGGAAGAGGTGGAGTAGTTACTTGCTTCACATGTGGAAAGAATGGACACAAGTCATTCGAATGTCCAGAGAAAAAGAAAGAAACTAGAGAGACTCACATCGTCGAAGCATAGAGGCGAGATGTTGAGGCAGAGTACATTGAAGGCAGAAGATCGTTGGTCATGCGAAAAATCCTTTTGACACTAGAGAAAGAGATGGAGAACTCAACACAGAGGAACAGTCTTTTTAGGACTACTTGCAAGACCAAGGATAGAGTATGCAAGGTCATCGTGGATAGTGGAAGCACAGATAATCTCATTTCAACCGAGATGGTAGAAAAACTGGAGCTGGAGACAACTGATCATCCAAGTCCATACAAAGTTTCATGGCTACAGAAGGGACATCAGGTAAATGTCACTAAACAGTGCTTAGTTGACATCAAGATAGGAGGATATAATGATAAAATTTTATGTGATGTTATTCCTATGGATGTCTGTCATTTATTGTTGGGTAGACCATGGAAATATCATAGAAATGTAGTTCATGATGCGAGGATGAATACATATACCCTGAAGAAGAATGGGAGGACTCACATGTTGTGTCCAATTAAGGATAAAGAAGTAAAGATGGAAGTGAGCAACAGAGTACTTCTCATGAGTGGGAAGGAACTTCTTACAGAAGTTAAGAATAAGGAGGATCCACAATTCTTTGTGGTCAGAAAAACGAGAATTGTTCTGACTAACACAAGAGTGGATGATTTGCCAGAGGAATTTCAGGAACTGCTAGAAGAGTTCATTGATATTGTGGTGGACGAATTACCTCATTCATTTCCACCGATGAGGAGTGTGAGTCATCAGATAGACCTCATACCAGGAGCTAGTTTTCCAAATAAATCCGCGTACAGATTGACGCCGCAGGAGAATGAAGAGGTTAAAAGATAGGTCCAGGAGTTGTTGGACAAAGGTTTGGTCAGGGAAAGATTGAGTCCATGTGTTGTTCCGACAGTGCTCAGTCCGAAGAAAGACGGAGGCTGGAGGATGTGCAATGATTCAAGGGCGATAAACAAGATAACTATCAGGTATAGATTCCCATTGCCAAGGATGGATGATTTGATGGATTGCTTAAGTGGGGCAAAATATTTTTCAAAGATAGATTTGAAGAGAGGATATCATCAGATTTGTATGAGAGAAGGTGATGAATGGAAAACATCATTCAAGACAAACGAAGGCTTGTATGAATGGCTTGTCATGTCGTTTGGCTTGACGAATGCACCAAGTACCTTTATGAGATTGATGAATGAAGTTCTGAAGGATTTCATCGGGAAATTTTTCATCGTGTATCTGGATGACATATTAGTTTTCAGAAAGACAAAGGATGAACATTTATAGCATTTGGCTATTGTGATGAAGAGGTTGCAGCAGGAGAAGTTGTTGATAAATATGAAGAAATCCTCATTTATGAAGACAAAACTCATTTATTTGGGTTTTGTTATATCCGCAAATGAGTTGAGGATGGATCCAGATAAAGTGGAGGTAATTAAGAATTAGCCATCACTGAGGAACATATTTGAGGTGAGGAGTTTTCATGGTTTGGCTAGTTTCTACCGAAAATTCATTAGGAATTTCAGTGGAATTAGTGCAGCAATGATGGACACAATCAAGAAAAGACATAAATATTTTCACTGGACAGAAGAGGCTGAGAAGGGTTTCAATTTTATGAAACGAAAGATTACAGAGCAACCAATTTTGGTGTTGCCATATTTTCAGAAGACATTTTAGGTGAAATGTGATGCAAGTGGGTTTTCCATAGGAGCGGTCTTGAGTCAGGAAGACAGGACAATTGCATATTTCAGCGAGAAGCTGAATGAGGCAAAAGAAAAGTACTCCACATATGACAAAGAATTTTATGACATCATACAGGCATTGAAGAAATGGAGGCACTATTTGATTCCAAAGGAATTTGTTCTATATAGTGATAACCATGCATTACAATTTGTGACTCAGTAGGAAAAGTTGAATCAAAGGCATGTTAAATGGGTAGAATACATGCAAAATTTCACTTTTGTGATAAAGCATATTTTTGGTACTGCTAACAAAGTTGCTGATGCTTTGAGCAGGAAGTGTTTGTTGATGAAGGAATTCAAATTTAGGACGTTAGGCTTTGATGATCTTAAGGACATGTATGCAGATGATTCAGACTTCAGGGAAGCTTATGAAGCAACTGAGAATCCAATTCTCAGAGACAGAAGTCAGTGGATAGAATATGTGATCCAAGACGAATTGTTGTTCAAAGGCAATCAACTATGTATTCTGAATTGCTCCATGAGGGAGAACTTGTTGAAGGAAAAGAAGAGTGGAGGATTGGTAGGACATTTTGGCCATGATAAGACATTTGCAAAGCTGAGCGATTCATACTTTTGGCCAGGGATGCGGTCAGAATTCAAGAAGTTGGTTGACAGATGCAATATTTGCCAGCATTTGAAGGGAAGAAAGCAGAATGCAGGATTTTATCAGCCATTACCCATACCTGAGAGGCCATGGGATGAAATTAGCATGGATTTTGTATTGGGATTTTCGAAGACACAAAGAGGTGCTGATTCAATATTTGTGGTAGTTGACAGGTTTTCTAAGATGGCACATTTTATTCCATGCCAGAAGACCAGCGATGCAACTCACATCGCAAATTTGTTTTTCAAAGAAATTGTAAGACTTCATGGATTGCCGAAAAGCATAGTTTTGGACAAAGACACAAAATTTATAGGGCATTTCTGGAGAACATTGTGGAAGAAGCTGGGGACTAATTTGATGTTTAGTTATTCTTATCATCCTAAGACAGATGGGAAGACAGAAGTAGTCAACAGAAGTCTGGGAGACTTGTTGAGGAGCTTGGTGACAGAGCACCATAGCAGTTGGGATAGCATACTACCGCAAGCAGAGATTGCTTATAATGATTCAGTGAATAGGAGCACAGGAAAAAGTCCATTTCAGATTGTATATGGAATGCAGCCAAGAGGAGTTTATGAACTGAGGGATTCAGAATAAATTGATACTAGCAGTGCTACTGTAGGAGAATTCGTTGAAGCAATGAAGGAACTTCACAGCCAGGTGAAGGAGCGACTATTGAAGTCAAGCCAAGAGTATAAGCGCAGAGTAGATCAACATCGGAGACAAATTCAGTTTGAGGTTGGTGATCTGGTTCTGGCACATTTGAGTAAAGAAATATTCCCAAGGGGAACATACAACAAGATGAAGATGAAGAAAATTGGGCCATGCAAGGTCTTGAAGAAGATGGGAGAAAATGCTTATGAAATTGAGTTACCAGAGGGCATTGGAATATCCTCGATATTTAATGTTTCAGATTTATATCCATATAGAGTTGATGAAGCAGAAGCAGAAAGTGATGATCAACCAAAGGTCCAGTGGAAGAATCATATGCCAGTTGCAGAGAAGCCACGGATGGAGCAGATACTGAATAAAAGAGTGGGTAAGAAAACCAGGAGGAAAGAATATTTTGAATATTTGGTCAAGTGGAAGGGACATCCAGTTGAAGATGCCAGCTGGGAGACTGAAGCAGAAATTATGAAGCATGGACATACCATGCAGGAGCTCATGGACAGGATCCCATGCAAATTTTCAAGAGAGGGAGTATGATGCAGGAGCATCCCTCACGACAAGCAAAACCAACGTGGAAGCAGAAGACAGCTGGAAGATGTCCAGCGCAAGCTTTTGAATTTTAAATTATCTCTTGAAGTTGATGCGCTGAACATAAATGAGATCATTTAATTTAGGCACCTTGGTAAGAATGTACTCAGACCTCGAGCCATACGCTCTCGTCTAAGTTAGACAAGAGGCATTTATAGTAGTAGTTGTAGGTAGATAGAATTGAATACTAGATTAGATAGTTCTCGAAAGAGGAGAGAAAACCGAATATAGACACCCTCATTTGTATCATTGTGAAGGAGTTCATTAGTTAGTTCAATAGGAAAAAGAAGAGTCTAGAGCATAGGAGAATAGCAGGGAGTTGTAGAAGAACACCCATGTACAGATCTTGAATTAATAGAAGAAGTTGATTCAGATTCATGGTTGTTGTGTTATTCTTTGTGTATGTGTGTGGAATGCTCTGCTTATGAATATTTATTCTTGTTATGCATTTGTTATCATGCTGTGTTTATGACTTCATGTGTTGAGATTGAAGTCTGGGAGGAAGTGAGGTGAGTTACAATTGTTTCTCTTTGAGCAAGGATTCCTGCAAGGAGTGCAGTTGAGTCGTCTGCACGGAGTGTGTTGACAGAAGGCTCAGGAGTTAAAATCTTGTTCTCAATTCACTCAGAAGTGAACGCGAGTTGTTAGAGCCGTGCAAGGAGTGCGTAGGCTAAAGAGAGTCTCAGTCGTGACACTGAGCAGAGGTATTGAAGGACTGCTACTAGGGCATACGCAGAGTCAACCGAAGCTCGAATAGTTGAAGTGTTCACAGGCTTGCCGCAAAGAGTGCGTGCAAGGAATCTCATTGAGGTTGAAGTAAATCGACAAATCTCGGGACGGATAGACCTCTGAGTCACTGAAGATTCAGCGTAAACTAGTGTGATTTGAAGTCGGGGAGAAATGTTGTAGGTTGGAGAAGCGGCGAAAGAATCTCGTGGAGAGATACTCTTTTCTATTTTGTGGATTAACCAAGGGAGAACGGGTGGTCGAAATCTTCTGACGAGATTTCGCGAAGTTCTGGGGATCGTCAGATCTTGTAAAGGTGAAAGGAGGTTACGGCGAGAATATTCTGAGGAGATTCGAAGTTCAAGAGAGGTGGAGCGTCGATTCAGAGTCATGGAAGTCGTCAGATCTACATGTGGTATCGTGTATTGGGGACTCGTGAGTTGAAGCCCCAGAAGTTGTGCATCAAGAGTAGCGAGATCGTGAGGTGCGATATCCCTACAAGATCAGGTTCGTTCATTATGGATGACGCGTGTAGGGAGATTCTCTCATCTCACAGACTCGGTCGTTGGAGGATAGCAAAGGAATCCCTTTGGTCCTACGAGTAGCAAAGTGGCAAGAGGTTGTGAGTCGTCCATCGACGTAGGACAGGTGTCAGAGATCAATGATCTCGCGAACTCGGGAGTTCGCCGAGTGAAATCCCAGGTATTGGGTGTTCAAAGTCACGAGGGGTGAGGGTGCGAAGTGGCGGGAGATTTGTAGCCATCCATCTGAGGGGATAGGTGGCAAGAGATCAGAGATCTCGTGAACTCGGGAGTTCGTAGAGTAAAGGCCCAAGTATTGGTGTTGTTGGGTATTTTACCCTACGGACTAGTAAGCTAGGGTTCTAAGCCTACATGCAGATCATGACCCTTCAGATTTAATCTTTATCCTTCTACCCAAAATCTCAACC
>JZKD02S1765595.1:2663637-2679022 GCA_000966675.3 Picea glauca | reverse complement strand
TGCTTTTTTAAAATGGAGTTTTTAGAAGAGTTGTTCAGCATGGCTTTGGCAATGAAGGGCAATGAGTTGGCCTGATGCCAGGTAAGCATGTGTGGTGCAATTTAGGGTTATAACAATTGGGTGTGTAAAGTCGTGAGGTGGGAGGACGCGAGGCGAAAAAAGAGCGAGGAGATCGTAGTCATCCATCTGAGGAGGACAGGTGGCGAGATATCGATGGATCTCACAAGCTTGGGAGCTCGCAGGTTCAGAGTCCAACATTTGGGTACTCCAAGTCGCGAGTTCGTGAGGTATCAAGAGGAGGATAGTCGTTGGATCCATAGCACAGGAGGACCATTGGATCTGAGCGAGGGATCATGTCTCGGGACCTCGCAAGAAAAGGTTCGAGAATTTGGGCACGGGGATCATGAGGTCGCGAGAAGGCGATATCAAGACAGCTGGAGAGTAGTGTGGGCCATAGCGGAGCGTGAGTGGAGTACAGGTGGCACCAAGGATTCGCAAGTCGCGAAGCGCCAAGGAGCGAACTTGTGTGGACACCAAGCAGCGAAGTGTCGAAGAGTCGAGACTTGTGGGGACATGTGGCAGAGCATAAGGTGGGACCGCACAACCAAAGGGTGGACACGTGTTGAATTCTCGCACCTCAGGGACTCGTGGAATAGGAGGGTGAAAACTCGATGGTCTAACCGGCAAGATCGCGAGGTTGCGAGGTTGCGAGAGGCGATAACATTAAGCCCAGCCCACGATTTCATGTGGTGAAGGCACGCATAGAGAAAGGGAGCTATACCCGTGTCGCCATCTTGGGTATCGTGAGATTTGAAAGGGAAAGTTGGAGTTTTAGGGTCACAAACTCGCGAGACAGTGAGATTTGGTTGACTTCGGAACAGATTGTTATGGGTGCAGATCTCCCAATAAGGAAATAGAAGAACCTTCAAGTTCTTCGGGCCGAGAAGAAGAAGGTCATGTGCAAGGACGTGCCTGGGTGGCGCACCCCTCCGTCACAGACCCAAGTTTCAACACTCAAGAGCACACCAACAAGCCCTAACTAATGGCCCTTTTGGAAACACCTATGAGGTAGATGCAGTCTCATCCGAAGTATTTATAAGAAGTTGCAGGACACAGGTGTCTACAACCAGAAGGAATGTAAAGTGGATTCAAGAAAAAACACACAAGAACCTAGTATTCTTTATATTCCTTAAACCTACTGTGCAAGTTGTATCTCAGCTCTAACAAAATATCACAATACCAGCATATCAAATGACAAAGAACACAACATCAATCACACATAACACAAGATATACGTGGTTCACCCTCTCCCTACGGCTACATCCACATAATTGTGCTTTATAATATATTAAGATGAACGCTTACAATTCTATATGCTCTCTTGGCTAGAAAACATTCTCTTCTTCTCTCTCTTTCCCTCTTTCTCCCTTCTCTTCCCTGTGCACCCAAATGTAGGGTTGATATTCGCACTCAGTTGAATATCTTACAATACCTGAAGGCTCTCATAATACAATGGTTCTCTCTCGCTAGAAATATCTTCTCATAACATCATCGAACCCATCCCATGTCCTTTTGACCTTTATTTATGCATTACAATAGCTCATCGATAGCCTTAGGCCAAGACCTAAGTGCCAAAATCCTAGATACCAAAACCCTAGGTGTCTAAAACCCTAGGTCAACTTGACCCATGTTTTCAAAGATTTGTCAGCCTGTCTTTCCTTCCTTCTCACGTGGTGCTCCTAATCATCCAACAATGGATTTTTTCACTCGTTGAGTCATCCACAATATGTCTTCCTTGCTCATATTTCATCCTCGATCTCCTTGTCCAACAGATTGTTCTCTCAGACTTCACTCCCACTTTTCTTCTCTTTTCCTCACTTCGACCCAATATCAGTGACTGTGTTTTCCCTGCAGTTCACGTTTTTCCTTTTATCCGTTAATATTCTCTTGCTTCCATAACCAGGGGAAACTAGGCCCCCAACACACACCTTTGACTCATCCCGAGGCACTTCATATCTAATCCTTATGTTTTATTTCGACTTCAGAATACGTAGGGCAGCTTGTTCTTTCAGCTCTATCCCTCCCTTCTATGTGCAGATTGTCTTTTCTGTGTTTGGTACCCAGTTTCAAATACACCTGGTACCTAGAAAATTTTCCTCAAGCTTCTATTGGGAGCTGCGAGGCATCTAGTTGTCATAATACAATTTCAACCGTCTTTCGTTCACAAAACCTTCCTTCCACTCTCCATTCAAAGTCTTCAACTACGCAACTCCTCTTTCTGTAACATAGGCAACCTCATATGGCAAAAGCCAATGCGTCCTAAACTTCATTGGATGCTTCATGAACTTACTGTCATAGATCAATACCAGATATCCTTGCTTGAATGCTTTCTTATTGATATGACTGTCATGGTAGGCCTTTTCTCTTTCTTTTTGAACCTGCTGGTGAAATCCCACAATAAATCTATCTTTTTCCAGTTCAACCAATTACACGAGCCTCTCTTGAACAATGCCAGTGTCATCCATATCTATAATGGTTGTAATTCTTAGGCTAGGAACTAAGTATCCCATGGGCACAATTTCTTCTAGTCCATAAAACAACTTAAATGGAGTCTACGTTGCCAACTTCTTACAAGTGGTTCTATAGGCCCATAGTACTATTGGTACTCTGAAATCCTAGTCATCTCTGTTCACACTGCAGATCTTCATCGACATTTTCTCCAAGATCTTATTGAATTCTTCAATTGTCCCATTCACTTGTGGGTGGTAGGGTGTGCTCTTGTGATGATGGACTTCAAATCCATCAGTCAAGGCTTCAATGGTCTTATTAATAAAATGTGTTCCTTGATCGCTCATCAGGGTCTTCGGGCATCCAAACATGGTTATGACATCACCAAATATGAAGCGCACAACTATAGTTGCACTACAGTCCTTGACTTCTCTTGCTTCTTCCCATTTGGTCAAATACTCTGTCACAGTGATTATGTATCTAGCTCTTTTTCACTTTCCTAGTGGGTTGATAGGTCCCATGAAGTCAATGGCCCATTTATCAAATTCCTGTAAGGTCAGCTGAGGTGCTAAAGGCATCTCATCTCTTCTGGATGGTTTCCGAACTCTTTGGCATACATCACAGGCCTTGTAGTATTCCTTAGCATATTTGTGTAGAGTAGGCCACCAAAGGCCAACTCTAAGAACCTTATGCGTTGTTTCTTTCCCTGTGCAGTGTCCTCCTATGATACCTTCATGTGCTTCTATGAGGATCAATGGTCTCTCTGTTTCCATAACACACCTCCTCAATATCGCATCAAGTCCCATCTTGTATAGTTGTCCAACTATAAGTGAAAAATCTACAGCACACACTACCAATTGTTTCTTCTGAATAACTATATAGTCACTAGGTGCCATTCATGTTGACAAGAACTACACTATCTCTGTGAAGTGATCATCAACCTTCATGATGGCCAACAACTGTGCATCTGGAAATTTATCCTCCAAACTAGTAGGCTCTTCTCCATGTTCCAACCTCGACAAGTGGTCAGGGCCTTTATTCATTCTTCCTGTCTTAACCACAATATCGAAATCATATGCGTAAAATAGAAAAATCGATATGCATATCCTCCCCCCCAACACTGGATTGTTGACTAGGTATTTCAACACATAGTGATCAGTGAACATTTTAAAATGTTCTCCCAATAAGTAGTGGCGGAACTTCTGTAGCACATACACCATGGCTAATCCTTCTCGCTCAGTGGTGGTGTAAATAATCTCAGCTATTGATAGCTTCCTGCTAGAAAAGGATAACGAGTGGTCAATGTCTCTAGCTCCTAGTTGTGCTAGCACGGTTCCTAATGCAATATAAGATGCATCGACATGCACATGAAATTCCTTACTCCAATCTGGGAAAACCAAAATGAGCATAGTAACCATTTTTTGTTTCAGTGTGTTGAAGCTTTGTTGGCATTCTTCTGTCCAATGAAACTGAAATACTTTCTTTAAAAGCTTCTTCATGGGTGTTTTGATCTGTGCATAGCCCTTAATGAACTTCCTATAGTATCCATTGTGTCCTAGCCCAATGCGGAGCTGTTTGACTGGAGGAGGAGGGGGTAGATTGACTATAATGGCAATCTTGGATGGATCTACCAGCAATCCTTGCTTACACACAATATGGCCCAGCAACACTCCAAAGGGTGAAAAGAATATTCACTTCTTGAGGTTCAAGGAAATCTGACATTTCCTACACTTATCCAACATGAGTCTTAAACATTCAATATGATTTTTCAACAAACTAAAAACAATCCAATCATCAAAATAGGCTCCCATGTAAAAACTCCTTGACTGCTTTGACCACCACCCTAGAAACGATGGTTGGTGCATTCTTCAATCCAAATGCCATCATTGTATACTAATAGGATCCCCATTCTGTTGCAAATGTGGTCTTATCTTGATCCTCCTTGGCAATCCCGATCTGATCGTATCCCGAAAATCCATCGGTGAAGGAGTAGACCTCATGTCCTCCTACATTGTCTAGCACTTCGTTAGTGAATGGTATAGGGAATGTGTCATGTAAGCAGGCATCATTCAGCTTCCTGAGATCTACACAAATCTTGATTTCTCTAGTCTTCTTATCCTGCACCACCATATGGCTTATCCATTCTGACTCTTCAACAGGTTCTATGATTCTTGCTTCCAGCATTTTGTCAAGCTCAATCTTCAATTTCTCCTTATATTTAGGGTTCATATCAATGAACTTGGTTGGAAACAAGTCCTAATATTCATGCAGTAACTCTGCGATCTTGTCAATGGTGGAAACATCCCAATAATATCCAACATTAGCAAGCTTCGGTATTTTCTCTGTTCCAATGTTGACCTTCTTGATTTTAATTGGCTATCCAATGAAAGGTATATCAACTCCTGGTCCTTCTATGTATCTTTGGCCTTCTGTCTCGGTGATTTTCACCTTCCTAGGATCATCATCTTCTTCAGCATTTATATTGTAATAGCCTTGCATTTTTTGAAGAGGCGTAGTCCATTCATATTCTTATTTCTCCAAAGGGAGGCTAGGTGCTTCCTCAAATACTTTTTGTCTTACAATTTGTAATACTTGATCCACAGTAGGATATTGGCTTTCAAATAAAAAGGTAGTTACAAAGTTTTGAGTCATACCTTCCCAATATGAAGTGATGAGGTGTAGTTATGCTTGAAGGTACCAATTGATAGGGGTTGTTTCCAGCATGTTAATGAATTTGTGTACCCACTACTCTTTCTCCAGGATTCCTCGCAACTTTGTGCATGGTATTTTAGACAGATCTGACCTATGTATCTAACTTCACAACCTTCTATTTTCTCTGAGAGTCGCGCTGTCATCAAAGTACGACATTGTACCCAGTCTGTAATATTGTTTTTGTGTGTCCCCCACCATTTTGCTGGAGTTTCTTTCAAGGCCTCATCCTGTGCCAACAATCTTTGTTGTTATGGTACAATTTCTTCAAATTCCATCAAGAACGCTTCTAAATTTTTTAAACCATCAAAGGTGGGAAAGTTACTTACTGTTGTGTCGATCGGGAACTTCTTTGGTTAATCTAGCACACCTCCTAGTAGATAATTCATATATTTTGTTCTACCCATTCTCCAGTGCTTCTTTTGAATCTGATGAGCATGCGTTGTCACTCCGCCAGCTCAAATTCCCACTTATTGTAGGATTAATGTAACCTTGTTGTCTGGATGTTAGTTTGTATATGTTTTCTAGCTCATATGAATGGTCTTCTTCTCTGATCAGCTTTGTGTATATGGGACCTTCATCAAGGTCCAAATGTGCAATGACCCTAAGACCATCACCTTCAAACGTCATTCTTCTTTTATTTAAATCAACCACATTGGATTTATTTAAAGCCCAATCAATTCCTAGCAACGTGGGGTAAGGGCAGCTATCATCAACTATATCAATGACCTTGAAGTCCAAAATTGTTTTGACCCCATCAATTTCTACAAGGACATGTTCCAATATTCCGAAGGGGCTCACAGCTTGTTGATTGGCCATCCTAAGCCTGATAGGGGAATATATCAACTTAGGTTTTCCCATCAGTGCCCAGGTCTGCTTCGTCTTGACATTGACTTCTGACCCTAAGTCAAGAACAACGTAGTCTATATCATACTCTCCAATTTGAGCATTAAGGTTTAGTTATTTAGTTTTCCTTCTCTTCTTGGATATTTGATGTACTGCTTTATTCAGAAAAGGATCCACCCTTCCGATATCATACTGTCTGATCAAATTTTGTAGTTCTTGTATGGATTTTTCATGTTTAATCAACTCAATAAACATATACAATAAACTAACAAGTTTAATCAACTATTGTCCATCTACTAGCAAAGAAGTCTGATCAAATTCCAGAGGCATTCAACATTCTCTTACTTCTGGTTGAACCCTTGATGAAGAAGCTTGATCTCTTCCAAATTCCTTTCTTTCTTCCTCAAATATCTGCTTCTCTTTCCTTGGATCAAACTCTTGTGTTTTCTTGGCAACTTTCCTAACTCTTGATTCTTCTATAGTCTTTCCTTGGATTACTCGGTCTTCTCCTGTAACAACTCCTCCTCTAGTGATAAAAGTGACTCTGGGATCCACTCCATGAGGTCCTTTTTTGATTAGTTGTATTTTTTGGTTTCCCCCTCGTTTCTCCTTAAGCTTAGCCAACAGTGTTGAACATTCCTTGATAACATGCTCAAATGAGTTACAGTATCTGCAAGTGGTACAACAGTTCAGAAAATCCATTTCCAAGTGTCCTGGTTGTGCACAGTTATAACAGATGATCTGTCCTCAACCTCGACCCATACCTCCCCCTCGTCCTCTTCCTTTGAATCCACCACGAGGGTTGAAGTTTCCTCTCTCAGGGGAATTATACTACACAATGCTTCCTTCTTGTTGTACTTCACCTTGAATTTTGTATATATCCCTCGACCTTTCATGCATGAGATAGTAAGCTCTACAATCCCTATTGTCATGCCCTACCAACTTACAGAATGTGCAATACAAATTTGTGGGTGTTTGTACATATGTTTTCAAATAGTAACATTCACCAGGGCGATGCCGATTTCTACATACCTCGCACTAGGGTAGGGTAACTTTATTCAAAGGGATCGGAGCTCTAGAGGCCAAGTATTTATGAAATAGGGGACAGTTCTCCTTTTCATGGCCTTCTGATTTTCATCTAATACACCATATATATTCTCTTTTATCTTTTCCCATGTCTTTCTTCATATCTTCGTCCTGCAAAGGTATGCTAGTTAGTTGACTCAATATTTAGCTCATACCTGAGCTGGATTCCCCCATAGGGGATGATTCTAGTTTCATGGATATCTCTAGTGCCTCAACCTATGAAGGAATCTTCTATTGCATCAGAGGGACTCTGATGTGTGGTAGGAGGGAAGCAATGAACCACTCCTTGTTCTGCTCGTCTGGGATTTGAAAAATCAAATGGCCTATTAGGATTTTAAACCACTGATCAAAATCCCAAACAAGTTTAGCTACTTTATGCTTAATTTCTTTCAGTTCTATGATGCACTATGAATCTGACTTGGGTTTCTTGAATTCTGCAATCAGTGCAGTCTTGATTTGGTTCAGCGGTTTGGGCTGGGCAACTCCTTGGAGAAACTTCATGTACTAGCTCAGTGTGCAGTCCCTCGAGGTAGTACTAAACTGAGCTCATTTAATAGCTTCATTGGTGATATTCTTAATACTCCATACAACTTCACATAGGAACCGGTGTTGCTCAGGATCTTCAGATTCATCTCCCCTAAAGTTGGGTAACCTCAACTCATCTGCCATAGATATTCCTAGGTTTCCTGACTGAGTGTGCGTTGAACCACTTGTACCAGTGCTCTGAGTGCTCTAATAACTTAGGTTACTCTAGTTACTTAATGTTGTTGAAACAATAGGAGGAGTAATAGTACTTACTTCAACGATCTGCGCAGTTCCTGAAGCTTCTGTCTCTTCTCAGTGAGGTTCTTCAGTCTTTTCTTCTCTTGGTCCAATGGACCCTGGATGTTCTTCACTCGGTATCTCTTCCTCCTTTCCACTACAGAACCATTCTTTTGGTAGAAGAGGTTTGTGATCTTACTCAAACAATTTCGCCAAAGGAACTTCTCCGATGGTCCTTCCATTTCTTGTGTGTCCAACCTCTATGTCATTGTCGCTGTCTGAATTATTGAACATTAGCTTTTCAATCTGACCCATGACTGTATCTTCAAGATGTTATTCTCATGCAATATCATCTTGACCTTTAACTTCAGAAATTATAAAAATTTTCCTCTAGGCCCCTTAAAGAAATATCTCTCTACTTGGCTATATGACTCTATTCTATCAATAGCAAATTTGGTGATATACCCTCCGATGGTACTATTAAACTAGTGATATAATACTCTTGACATGGTGTTATCAACTCTCTTAGCCTTCTTTATCAACGTCAACGTCCAAACCACAGGTGGCTTAGATATGATCTCAAACTGGGTATCTACTAATCTGGCTAACCACTCATATAACTCCTTATGAATCCCTCCAAATAAAATCTCATGTATATCAGTAAAGATATGCCTTCCTAACCAATCCTTTGTGCTAATATTAGGTTTCTTGTTCTGGGCTTCAATGAATTTCTTTTCTTTATATTCTATCCACTTTTGAATCTCTGTCTTCGATGGAAACCACCTTGACAATCTCTCAAGAAGATACTAGTCTCGACAACGAAACCATTTGTTGGCATAGAGGCAGACCCAGGGTTCAATACTCAATAGCGCACCAACAAGCCCTAACTACTGGCCCTTTCAACAACACCTATGAGACATATGCAGTCTCACCCAAAGTACCTATAGGGGGTTGCAAGACACAAGTGTCTACAGCCAAAAGGAATGCAAAGTGGATTCTAGCAACGACACACAACAACCTAGTATTCTTTATATTCCTTAAACCTACTATGCAAGTTGTATCTCATCTCTAACACAATATCACAATACTAGCATATCAAATCACAAAGAATAAAACATCAATCACACATAACACAATATATATGTGGTTCACCCTCTCCCTAGGGCTACTTCCATAGAACTGTGATTTATAATATATTAAGATGAAATCTTACAGTTCTATATGAACTCTTAGCTAGCAGATATTCTCTTCTTCTCTATATTTCCCTCTTTCTCCCTTCCCTTCCATGTGCACCCAGCTGCAGGGTTGATCTTCTCACCCAACTGAAGATCTTACAATACCCGAAGGCTCTCACAATACACTGGTTCTCTCTCGCTGGAAATCTTTTCTCATAACATCATCGAACCCATCTCAGGTTTTCTTGAACTTTATTTATACATTAAAATAGCTCACTGACATCCTTAGTCCAATACCTAAGTGCCAAAACCCTAGATACCAAAAACCTAAGTGTCTAAAACCCTAGGTCAACTTGACCCACGTTTTTAGGGCTTCACCAGCTTGCCTTTCCTTCCTTCTCATGCGGTGCTCCAAAACATCCAATGGTGGATTTTTCTGCTTGTTGAGTCATCCACGATCCATATTCCTTGCTCATATGTCATCCTCAATCTCCTCATCCAACAACTTGTTCTCTCAGACTTCCCTCCAACTTTTCTTCTCTTTTGCTCACTTTGACCCAGTATCAGTCACTATGTCTTCCACGCAGGTCGTGTTTTTCATTTTCTCCCTTAATCTTCACTTTCTTCCATAACCAAGGGCCAACATCTAATAAATAAGAATAGTTAGTTGGTGAACATAGCCCCACACAGGGTTGAACCATGTATATCATATGTTGATGGTTTTCTTTGTGCTATGATGTTTATGTTTTGAATCTGCTTAGTGCATTGATTGTTATAGATCTATGAATTCGTAGTTCTTTATTTATGTTGAATGTGCTAGATCTAACTTATGATGCTAAGTGTGATTTGTATTTTTTCATTGTTACTGCGTTGATCTATCCTTAGGGTTTGTTCTGCGATGTGAATGAAGTTGATAAGATAATGCATGTTATCTTCTAAGTACTTTGTTAAGTATTATAAGCACGTATTTGTGTCCGAGCTTGGTTACAGACACCTGAGTCATGTAACCCCTCCCTGCCGCTACCTCAGGTGAGACTTTGTCTGCTTCGCAGGTGTTGCTGAAAGGGCTGGTAGTTAGGGTTTTTTGGTGGGTTGTTGAAGCATTGAACCCTAGGTCTACCCCTGTGCCAACATCATTTTTTTGTTTTTCATGGTTCTAGTTCTTGCAAGATTCTCTAACATTTATTTCTCTTTGTTTTAGTTTTATTTCCTTGTTTCATGTGTATTTGGTTAACTAATCAACTCACAAACCTTTGTCTTGTTTAGGTGACTTAACTAGGAAAGTAAGTGTTTTGTTTTTTCTCACCCATGTGACAAAACCAACACAATATATTGGCTACCATACTGGGGATCGATATCAAATTCCTCCCTATTTAAGTCTTGAGATCACTTACTTATAATTGTTTGGATATGCAAGTACCAAAATCAGCCTAATCCAGTCTTACAAAGTCATAATTCAGAGCCAAGGCAAGAGAATTTCACATGGAAATTTCTTTCCCGACGCATGACAGGAAGTGCACAGTTTTCGAGGCACACAAACGTGCATTATGTGCATGTGACAACCTCATGCATTCTTCACACTATGTTCTCTATGCACGTGACATCCTTCATAATTTTGTGCATTTTGTGTGGTTAGAGCAACTGTCAGAACTACAACCTGTGCCTAAGTTCATTTTTTGTAAATTGTAAGGGTTTTATGAGTGGTTTGAGGGCCCCTTGCCTTTAGATTTTAATTTCCTGCACTTTTTTAAGCAATCACACTTCACTTAGAGTCCTTTCTCATAATAAATCTTATCTAACATAAGCACGTAGGGGTAAAAAGAATAATTATTCTTCTCTTTGATTTGTTTCCACATGGATGGCTCATTTGGCATTTAAAATTTTGAGTTGAAGTTATTGCTTTTTCAAACACAATCAACTAATTTTGGCCTAGAAATCAATTTTAACCCTCAAGTATGCTCTTCCCCCGCACCCAAGTGTGATCTCAGGAATAATAAAAGGTGGTTTAAATAAAATTTAATATCCCTTAAAAAATCATTAGGAGAAGACAAAACCCCCTAGGGTACCTCTTAGTTTTGGAAATCATCTTAAAGCTTTGTAAGGGCCCATACATGCCCACATGTTTGCAATATTAGGATAGTTTCTAAAATATTTCTTAGTCTAGAAAACACTCTAGGAAAGTTTAAAAGATTAAGTAACGGGCCCATACAGTCTACGAAATTTAAAGGATCAAGTAAGGACCTATATGTCCACATTGCTAGTTATCTAGGGCTTTAAATATTCTACAAGGTTGTACCAAAGAAACATAGTAAGCTAGGTAAGAATATTTGTAAGGACCACAAGAAGTCCACATGCTACAATCTTACACTTAACCTATTAAAAAATATTTTGCACACTTTTCACTTTGTTGCACACAAAGCCACTCATCACACACATAATTTCTATTAGAGTAGTGGAGGTCAAAGTAGGATTTCTTTTTTAATACTCACAAATTACTTCAAAGGAACTTCGAAAGATCTGACTACTTCTTTGTAAATTATCCACACCAATTTAATTCAAATGAGATTGGTCCATGACCCCAATCTCTCAACCCACTCCATATAAAACTTTTCTAAGAACACACTAACTTTTCCTCCACAGGAGGTGCCAAAAGAAATTTTTTAGTCTAGGTAGGATCTCGGGGGTAGGCATCCAAATAACCCCCATGTTTTCAGGTTCACAGATTTTGAAATAATAAAACTTGAGAATGGGGATCTTTCAAATCCTCCAAGTCAAGTGTTCTTATAACATAAGGCAGGGAGATACCCATGAAGGGTCGAAAGCTGAGTTTCGGTTGTTCTACACATCCCTCCTTGAGTCACCCAACTCTTGTGAGGGTATCCATCTCGTGACCCATTTTTTAGACTGAAAACCTAAATGTTGCACTTTGACCGAGGTACTTAGTGGCCAAGCATAGGATAACTACCCAAGTGGTGGTTGTGGGCTGCAATCACACCTTGATCAGATTTTGTGTGGCTATTGGGAAATATCGTCGGCTCTTTCGGGATATGCACCCTCTATCCTTCATTATAACTTATTACTTCAACCTTTACTAGTTCCCCTTCTAGTGGATTCAGACCCCACTGTCGAGTGCTATTGGAAGGCCCAATGCTAAATTGAGAGGAAGGATGATAGGTCTTTTTAGGACATGAGCATTTATTTTTCTTTTCCCCCACGTAAACAAAATCCACCTATCCACATACTTGTTTATTTTACAGTTGATTTATGTATGATATTCATTTGATTACATGAAATTGTGAGTTATACTATATTGTGAAGGTCAAAAATATAAAATATCTTGTTCATTTATTTCTCTCTTGTCTCGCCACAGAATCACCATCGTTCTAGACGCTTGCAGAATCTCCATCCTATTCTAGGAGGATTCCCTAGTCTCACCAACTCACCGACTCAACCATCTCATACCCCAGTGAGTGCTACTATTCTGGGATCATATCTACTTGGTTCCACTTTGCTTGGGTCAAATACCCAATGCAATCCATCTATTGGTTCTCCTTCACAAGGAGGCGAGAGTCAAAATTATTCTCAAGGGAGAAGTAAAAACACACTGCATCCCTCTCAAGGGATAGGTCCATTACCTACACACACACAATGGATGCAACTAATCCTCCACCAAATCCCACTATGCCATACTTGGCATCCCTCAACATTCTTGATTTATCTAAACTCATGAATGATGCCACTTGGCCCAATATGCCTACCAAATTTCCTTCAGACATTCCAAAGTTTGAAGGAAAACCAAGGGGAGACCCCACCAACCATGTTATGACCTTCCACTTATGGTTCTCTTCAAACATCATCATGGATTATTCCATCCACTTAAGGTTATTTCAATGATATCTCACTGGTTCATCATCCAAATGGTATGTGGATGAAAAATCAGAGTCCCACGTGACCTTTGAATCATTGGCCAAGGCATTTTTTTCCTTTTTCCAATTATGAGTTTGTCATGACACTAGTTTAGACCTTCTCTCTGAGTTCAAACAAACCATCTCTATCCATATCTCCGACCACATCCATGAATGGAGTCAACGACGTAGTTTATGTAAAGCAGAAACCACCAAGGAACAACGTATTGATTGGTTTCTTAGGTCACTCATCCCTATGATTTCAAAGGATGTAGCATCCACTTTTCGACAATGAGAAGAGGAATCCATCAACAAGGCCTAGCAATTCGACCTCATATATGTTCAATGAAGTTACTTGTACACAGTATTTCTTGATTCCCCTAGACCGATACCATTTAGCCAGGACAAACCTGGGATGCCCCAGGTTGTCGATGTGTTGATTGGTTCTATCCCACATCTCAATACTTACGACCACCCATCACCCACTTATGGTGCAAAAAACTATATGCAACCATATGGAGGGACATCTTATTACCCTCCTCCTACTCACTAATAGTCATATCCTATGGCTCTCACTCCACCGTTAGGCAGACCCCCACCGATACCCATGATGCATCCAGTATCTCAATCCAGTATGGGTCCAACCCGAACCCCCATAGATAACCCCAATAGTATTGGAATTACTTTAACTTCCTATACACCATATGGATCATCTCCACAAAACAACCCATATTTTCCACTTCCTTGTCCTCCCTAGCCGGTTTATCCTCCACCAAGACAAACACATGTCGATGTTAACTTTGTTCAACCCTCTCCCATTCAACAAGTTCATGATTTTGAACAGTTGAATCCAACAAATATGACCCATCAATCGAACAATGCCAAGAATAAAGGGAAAAATTGAAACAATAATAACCCGAGACTAGGATGAAATAACCCCCCAAAAAATCGTCTCGCTAGGGGAAATGAGAATCAAGGCAACCAAAACCCCCAAGGGGGTAACAATACCAATCAACCACAACAAGGAAAGAACAATAGACTCATAACTAACTTCCCTTGTTATCTATGTGGTGAGTATGGACATTTAACTGACCATTTTCCCCAAGTTTCTGATTACAAACGAATGAAAGAATCCATGAACACACAACACCCTCCGGCGTCGCCTGCCCTTCATCAGGCCCCACAACATTATTTGCAGCCACCACCTTCGACTGTTTTTGAAAACCCCATTCCACACCAAGTTGTGATGAATAGCCAACAAGAGATAAACTCATCCCCACCACAAATGGGGCAATATCAAAACCCAGGTCCTAATCAATCCGAAAATCTAGCCAATCGCAATATCCTCCATACCAATGAGGAAGAGAATATTTTGCAAACACGTATTCATCCATACAAAATACCTATTAACTCTACTCTAACCACCTCATAAGCATATCCCACCACATTAGGACAACCATTGATGATTCCCCACCCTAACACTGAACTAAACCCTCGTATACCCCACATGCCTTTATGACGGAATGTACATAACCCTCATTCTAGGGAAACCCATAATTACAGTCTGGTTGATGACTTAGCAATGTCTCCTGCAGCCATGTATTTGTTGGAGGCCCTCCAAACCTGTCTAAAACAACACAAATCCTTGGTTTTTCACCTTGGGGGTAGTCGACCCAGCTAACACTTGACTCATCACCTTTGATCTAGATAGTGGAGAACCACGCCTCCCTGCCCTGGTAGCTTTTCAGATACCATTTAAGATCTATAATGTCATAGTTCATCGGTGCATCTACATGTATCATGTCTAAATCAGTATGGAAGAAACTCGACTCACCTGAGATAGTACCATCGACCATCACCCTGAGAGCTTATGACGATCAACCATCATCCCCTGAATGGATCTTCTGAAATGTCCCTGTAGAACTTGGGGGAAAAACCATCCTGATTGACATTGAAATTATCAACGCCCCCTTTGATTACAATATCTTGTTCAGATGTAGCTACATGTATGTTATGAAGGGGGTAGCCTCTTATGTGTTTCATACAATGATGTCCCCCCATAATGGGAAAATCGTCACCATCGACCAACTTACACATTACAAGCCTAATCATTTCACCAATATTGATAACATCCTCCCCCTTGTCCGCACTAGCTCGGATGTTTTTTCAGTCATCGACATTGGCCCTGGAATATTCAAGGACCCATCCTTGTTAGGAACTTATCATGGGGCACCACCTCACCTTAACGCGTTTATTGTAGCACAAGTGTGTGCATTATCTTCTAACGGAACAGATATCAAAGACAATATGCCTCTCACTGAGGCCCCTCCCCACATCAAAGTTCCACCAGTCGGCGAACCACTACCTTAGGAATTCTCTAAAAACCAATGCACC
>JZKD02S1765595.1:2651870-2663587 GCA_000966675.3 Picea glauca | reverse complement strand
CTAGGTAGCTTCTACCCTTACCTTTCCCAACATGGTTCTCGCCATCCCTATATGGTATCTTCATCCACCCACTATGGTTCCTCCACTATCCCTCCCTCTTTAGACAGAGAGATTACTGATGCATATCCCAGTACATGCTCCTTCCACACCACCCTCACCCCCAACTGGAGGCAACACCACCACCACTGGCAGCAAATGAAGGAAGAACGAGCCCATAGCTTCGCTCCCTTCCCACACTCAATCTCCTTGGGCACTATGTGAAAGAGAAGGACACCCCACTAACAGATGTCCTACTCTACCCGAGTTACGCAATCTTATCCTTCTCTCCAAAGAAACCCCATTACTTGCCACTCCACCAAGTACATCCACCGCTACTACGGAGTCCTCAACCACCCGCAAGAAAGGGTTATGAAACAATTTTGTGTGTGTCATATGCTCAGAATATGACCATTACACTCATAATTTCCCAGCTCTACCTCAATTCTGCCAAACATTAGCTACAATACACCACATTGCGGCCTGAGCCCTCTCAGGCACTCCCTATTGATGCTCATATTACTGACATTCGTTATATTTCTTTGTCAGTCTCCACGCAAATGAGATACCATTCACAGTATCATGACATTTGGTTTATGTCAAGCGAGCCATCACACCATGTACATGATATCCCTTCTACATTCTCATCCCCTGAGGACAATAACACTTACCCATTGACGGTTCCCCCTGCCATCTCCTAGGATACCTTGTCTTCTCACATTTTCCACTATGATGAAGATATATTGGAGGAACTAACTACCCATGATTTCCCATGGAATGCACTTCATCATCGAGTAATTTTCCTCTCACAAGAGGCCTTTCACCCTCCTACCCAAGCCTCCATGTGCACAAACAAAACCAAGGATTTTATTCAGTCGAGGCATATTGATTAGTTCAAAAACCCTCTTCCTACCCTGGATGCTTTTGAAGAAGGCAACATGGCCAACATCTTCCCCACGGTAAAAGTTGGCGTTGCATGCTCCCTTAAAGAAATCATTGCTTACAAAGCTCTCTTTCAGGAATACCGAGATATTTTTCCTGGTCATATACGGAGATGTTTGGCCTTGATCCTTCTATTGTCAAACATTGAATCAACACATGGTCGAATATCACCAATGGTCGTCAAAAGAAACACCCCCTCCACCCATCCAAAGTTGCATCTATCAAAGCCAAAATTAATAAATTACGGATTGTCGGGTTCATCTACTCCATTGCGTACACTTCTTGGGTCCCCAACCCCATCCTCGTTAACAAAAAACATAGAACTATTCACATCTGCACAGACTTTCATGACCTCAACCATGCTTGTCCCAAAGATAACTTCCCAAACCCTTTCATCGACCAAATAATCGATGATTGTGCCGGCCACGAGGCACTTTCATTTATGGATGGATTCTCTGACTACAATCAAATTCAAATCCACCCAGAAGATCAGTACAAAACCACTTTTACAACCCCTTGGGGCATCTTTTTTTATCATGTCATTCCCTTTGGACTCAAAAACTCTAGTGCTACATTCCAACAGGCCATGACCTACATTTTTCACAATGTTGCTCGCATCATTCTCGCTTACTTGGATGACCTCACTGCTTGATCCAAAAAGTGAACCCAACATTTAGATGACTTACGCATCATTTTCCAATGATGTCACCAATATAATATCTGCTTGAACCCTCTCAAGTGTATATTTTGCGTCTTTGTCGGGCACCTCCTTAGGTTCATTTTCTCCCAACACAACATCACTATGGACCCCCTCAAGGTCCAAGCTATCACATAAATTTTACCACCTAAAACTTTACACCAACTACAGAGCTTGCAAGGCAAAGCCAACTTTTTACGTCGCTTTGTCCCAGACTACGCCACTCGCTCACATGGTTTTCTCTTCTTACTGCATCATCATATCCCATTTATGTGGGATGAACATGCTCAAACAACGTTTGATGATTTAAAATCCTCCCTATCCAATGCCCCTTTGATTAGTCCCCCAAACTATGATCGCAATTACATCCTCTACTTAGCAACCTCTATTTTTCCAGTCGTAAGAGTCCTCATCCAATTACGGGATGATCAGCGTGAACATGTGATTTACTACATTAGTAAAAACCTTTCAGGACCACCCTTGAAGTATAATCATGATGAAAAAATTGCATTAGCAGTTGTCCTCACAGTCCAAAAACTACAGCATTACATTCAGCTTCGAATGACCAAGGTCGTAGCAGATTCCAACCCCATACAGTATTTTCTCATTCGACGGAAGATCAATGGAAAATTTTCCCGATGGATCATTATCCTCTAGGGATACAATCTAGAGTTCTCTACTCCCAAAAGCAAGAAATCTCTTATCCTAGCCGAACTCATTATGGATTTTCCCTTGGACACCAAATCTTCCCCCATCAATGAGTATTTCCTTGATGAACACCTATTTTTCATCTCCTCATATGACCCCTAGTACGAAGACCTCCTTGTCTACCTTCGTACACAGAATTTTGGGTCTCACCTCTCTCAAGATGATCGTTGACGCATTCGTCATCAGGCTTCCTGATACCTCCTCATCGGGGACATTATTTACTGACAAGGGGTCAATACCATCCTTCGACGATGTCTTATCATCGATGAAGCCGACTAAGTCTTGAATTATTTCCACAGCGGCTCTTGCGGTGGTCACCTCTCGGGTATGTCCACCACCCAAAAAATCATCCGAGTAGGATACTTTGACAGCCATGTCAATATTCTCTCAGTCAACGAAGGTGATCTCGTGTTAGCATATGATATCGCCCATGACACTCTTGGCCATGGGAAATTCAAGTCATTATGGCATGGCCCCTTCATCATCCAACATTGCCTCACTAAAGGCACCTACATATTGGCCTCTCCAGAAGGATTCCCTCTCAAGGAACCCGTCAACAGGTTATAATTGAAGAAATTTTACGCCTAAGCATAGCC
This sequence comes from Picea glauca, assembly GCA_000966675.3. Classification (NCBI taxonomy): domain Eukaryota; kingdom Viridiplantae; phylum Streptophyta; class Pinopsida; order Pinales; family Pinaceae; genus Picea; species Picea glauca. Next base: position 2,660,608 of record JZKD02S1765595.1, on the reverse strand, counting down.
CCCCTACCTTAGGTTTCTCTTTGTGCACATTTGTAGATTTTTTAGTCTTCTTTACTACCACCACTCCTCATGTCTAATCTATCACCTGTGTTAATGATAGATGCATCATCCATCAACCTACCACATTGGTTACGTTGATGGTGCCAGTCGATGGACCCAGAATCTCACTTCGGTCGCTTGGGCCCTCTATACCCCCTCACATATACTACTCCATTCCAGTGGCATATGCTTAGGCCCGACCATCAACAACCAAGCCAAATATGATGTTTTCATTGGTCTCCTCACTGAGGCTAGTCATTGTTGCATTCATCACCTTAGTGTTCTATTATATTCCCAGCTTATCGTCCTGTAGCTCAACAACTTGTATCATGTTCAAGATCCTTGCCTCTTCCACAAATACCTGCAAGTTAGACTTCTATCTTGCAAATTTGATTCCATCACATTTACACATATTTCAAGAAACCTCAAAGAAGTAGTAGATCACATGGATAACCTAGTATTATATTAGCATTTATCACATTAAAAACATCATATACACAACATGATACATTTGTCAACAGATAGAAATAGACATCATAAATCACAAAAACAAAACACAAAGACAAGAATGATCAATATATACATCATATATATCATCAAGATCATAAATGTTTTACAAAAAATATATAAAAAACTTCCCATAGGCTCATGAGTCCCATCCTCCCTATGAGTACAAAAACTAGGTATCAAATACCCTATACAAAATCGGGCTCCCAAACTCGTACATATCAACTCGGCACTCAAGGTGCCCCTAGATATCCCCCCCCAAGTCCTTTGTCAGTTGGAGGTGCCCCACCAGTTCGGGGCCCTCCAGCTCTATGAGGCATCCGACCATTCATAGCTTCTTCCTCCACTGCTTCCTTATGGATCAATGACTGCCACTATGTCGGTACTCACACACACTCGTCCAGGACTTCGTTGTCCTAGATATGGTCCCATACTCCCTCTGGAGCCCCTAAAGGACCCACTCAAACCATCGACAAAGATCCTCTAAGATGGTCATAGCATCTCCTTGGGACTCTCTGGATGGTCCTCCACCAGTGTCATCCTGTCGGCGCATTTTCCTAGCCCTCAGCTCTACAGGATCATGTCGCATCGGCTCACATTGAGTCGGCTCCCAGATGACCTTCGTCTCTTGACCCCAGGGTCCAACATTTAAAAAACAACATAGGTGTAGCATCAACATCCACATACATGTCTGGTCAATGCTATCTACCAAAATCAAAACAAACAGATACAACACATACCTCTATGGTCCCAATCCTCCCCAAGTAGCAGTACCATGTCAAGGTCATGTAGGTCATCCATACCAACGTATGGATACTATAGAATCACATGTGGCATGTAACGCAACACTCAAGAAACCATGGCCATAAAGTAATGGCCACCCTTCCCCCCTCCATGCTAAGCCAATACATGTGCCCACCACATCAATCGCAACTCTCTCCCTTTTCATGGTTATCCCTCTTTTTCCCGTGCACTAGTGGGACCCTACCCTTAAAAACCCTTGTACGACCCTCCATACATCCCCTGCCTCACATCTATCAAATTCACACAATGCAGGATGATAAGGTTACTAACATGTCTCTCGCAGCTCTCGGATTGGTATCCCCACACTCTCATAATCTCCAAATCACCTCACAGCTCTCTCGCTAAATCAACAATAGTGTCGATGCAAATGAGCTGGCATTGTGGGCCCACCATCCATATATAGGCCCTTTTTCCCAACTTCCACATTCTATGATAGGAGCCCAGAGCCTCTATTTTCTCTTCCATTCTCATCCAAGAGATCTTGATCCAACCATCTGCACGTTCAGGTACGCATGTTCACTTTCATTTTTCTAATGCCACATTCAGGTATGCATGTTCACTTTCATTTTTATCAAATAGTAGTTATATGTTCTTTATCATCAGATATTATTCACATCGGGTATTTGGTTTTTTATTTGTGCAGGTACTTGTTCAGCAAGCTTACAGCCCCTTCAATTATATGTACGACACTAACATGTAGTTACTCCCTCTGTAACAATTACATATCCCAGTCACACCCTCTGACATTTACCTTTAGGGTACCTACATTCAGCTTTGTAGTATCTTTTCCTCTGTCACATTTTGGTACTGTCAACTGATAACACTCTCCCCACATGAGTTGTCCCATTCATAGTTCCCCTTCAAAACTTGACACTCATGTTGATTTCACCCCCTAGGATTTGGAGTCCCAATAGTATTTTTCACTTCCGAGAATTAACCCCATACTTCTTCATATCATATTGCTAACCTTCCCAATGGACTCCCCGGGTCATATCATCTTACACTTGGTTCTATTGACTGCACCCCCACAGTTTCATTAGCCCTCCATCTCATACATCATCAATTTTCCCATCTATAGATTGTCCTCCATCCACTTACCTAATACAAAAACCCACCCATGGGGCCCCCACCCTCCACCAGTTCTCTTTCACAAACTTGTTCTCTAAACATACCAAGCCATTTTTCACTGGGGCACCTGTTTCTGTATCTGTATACTCAAACCAAATGATTCTTCATTTATTTGGTAATTGTATAAATCCCTTGTTTCCAGCATATACATAGTGTTTTTAGTCTTCATCCCCGATGACCTTATTTTACCTGGAAAATCAACCCATGTCTCCCTTGGTTGGGGCATTTCCCATTTTTTCATATCGACATTGTTAACAAACCCCAAGTATCCCAAATACAAGTACCCATGATCTCCAATTTTTCCCATTTTGTTAGCCTCTGACACACTTTAACCCCATGTCTAGTTGTCCCCCTAACACTAGCTACAATTTTACGGTTGCTTCCAATCATCCTTCAACACCCCAACCAAGAGAAATCTTAAGTCCCATAGTATATTGAATTCGTCCATGTTACCCATCAGTACCTGACATCATCTATTACTTAGTGGATTTCAATAATCCATTTTTTTCTTGATGTCGTGTCTCCCTTCCTGTCAACCTCAACACAATTTCTATAAGGGAGGAAGTATCTTGACTCTCATTACCTTTTCAATGAGGAGTCTTGGAAGACACAGAGAGAGTCATCATTTCTTTTTGATTATGTTGACCCCCATAGCATTCAACTTCAACACACTCTCATGTTAAGGTGGGACTAACTATGCGACCATTGTAACTTTCCATATCAGCCAAAGACCTCTGAATTTGATAGGCCATCAATGCCTACAAGTCATCGAAACTTATTATTGTTGTCCTTTACTCGCTTCAGAGCCCTTTCACCATTCAGAACTATCATCCATCATTATCAATCACCCCCGATGGCATTGCAGTTATCTACATCATCATACATCTTTAGTTACAGTCCCACATTTTGGTTTCATGACACGAGCATGGGGCATGCCCGCCTCATTTGTATATAGATTTTATTTATTTCCTATAGAAAGGTTTGGTTCCCACCATTTTCCCTCTCCCTCTAGCAGATCACTCTTGCAGTTCCTCTCTTCACTCTTCCTTACAATGGTAGTCTGAGAAAAATAAAAATTGATGTATTTAGGCTATACATATTCTCCTAACCTCACACATCATGGGTCATCTATTATCACCGAAAAATTGCCCGCAACATTGCACACAATGGTTGAAGAAAGACATCAATTCCAACAACAATTAGTACACCTACAGCACCAAAATCCACCAAAAAGGCATAAAAATATACACTTTGTTCAAAAATTAAAGTGCACAAGTTCACCAAAGGAAGTGCGCACACTGTGTGTAGAATGTGCAGGCCAACACATCCCTAAATGTGCACTGTGCGCATAATGCGCAAGATGCATGATTGTCTACGAGAAAATCCGTGCACTTCTCATGAACGACACATTTATAAATAGTTTCGTCCTCTCAACCACTTCCAGTCTGACTCCCAACATGATTTGACATTGATATCTTAGTGAAATATAGATTGGAGGTTGTTCAACGGCTAGTAAGTGCCCTAAAAGTCCCCTTGCTCGCACTATGAACCAGTTGTATCTTTCCATGAATGGACACTATAAATATGTTCCATGGGTGTGCTAGAAAAATAAGAACTTCAAGGTATTTTTATGATGGAAGAATTCTTCTTGGAGAATCCTCTTTTCTCTTAGAATCATTCAAACACTATATAAAGGGACATTCCACTCACCTCTTGAGAGGATTGGCATTATATTTCTTCACCATTGTCACTTTCCATTACATGAAGATAATATCTCTCTATTAGGGAGCTCAAGATCCCTCCCAAGGAGGAAGAGGGGATTCATAAGTCCCTTCCTTTCTCTACAATGTTAACCTATCAATATATTGATCCATTGGTAGCTATATGATTTTCATTTTATTTTTTCATGGTTCTAGTTCTTGCAAGATTCTCTAACATTTATTTCTCTTTGTTTTAGTTTTATTTCCTTGTTTCATGTGTATTTGGTTACCTATCAACTCACAAACCTATGCCTTGTTTAGCTGACTTAACTAGGCAAGTAAGTGTTGTGCTTTTTCTCACCCATGTGACAAAACCAACACAACAGGTTGAATTTCCATTCGCATATGAAGATAAAAATTATGAAACCTTCTATTGAATACAATAACAACTTCATCTTGCTCCCTTCTCAAGGTGTAGAACTCATTCAGGTATCGATCAAAGGATTTCTTCTCTCCCCAATACCCTAGGAAAGTATCATGAAAATCTTCCCATGAATCTATTGAATCAACTTTCAAATTTATGAACCATATTCCAACATCCCCATATAAGTATTTACAAAAAGTTCTCATGAACACATCCTCATGGATGATTTGTATAAGATCAGTGAATCATTCAAAAGCAACCATGTGTTTCTCAGATGTCACATGGTCTTCTCCATTCAACCTAGGAAGATAATCAATAAAATTTGGAGGATATACATGAAGGATAAGTGGCAACTTTAAGGGTTTGTAACATTTTCTAATCCTGAACTGAATTTCAGTGAGCTAGTTACAAGAAGGAGAAATGATCTGAGGAGGTGGTGAATAATTTTATTGTTCATGTGGTTACAAGGATGATCATTTTCAGAAGGAATTTGGATGCATAGATCATTATTCTCAATAGGTTGAGGTGAAGGGATCAAATCAAAATCAACAATATAGGAAGAGTGAAGATCTTATTCTTTCAAGGAAGGATATACAACAGTGGGTTGATGGTCATCCAAATAGACAAAATAAATGATAATTATTTAACATGAAAAGGAAATGACATGAAAGAAATGATGAAAAATAATATAAGATATTACACAAAACATATGACATGATACCTGGTTTTTCCCTTCAGTTATTTCATCTTTCTATCCAGATTCTCCTTCTAATGGAGTCTTTGATTGTGGAGTTGTTAAGTGAAATATTGCAGTCACTATGTGTGTATGGATTTTGTTCACCATCAAAAACTAGATCTGATCGTTGTTGTTCTCCCAGGGAAATATTGTTTTGTTACTCTATTCCCTAGAAATGGCGCCATAAGATGTTGTTCCTAAGGTCTACACCTGACTGCTAAAGGGAAGACCTAGGCCACCTCAGTTGTTGGAATGATTGTTTTTTTATGAATTAAGTTTGTTTGTTTTGATGGTGCTCATGGATAGGTTTTCAAGGACAGGGCTCTAGTTTGATTATTCAACAACATTAACTACAATGTTTTCCTTAGTTGGTAGCATGCATTCTAGTAAGAAGTTAAATATATGAAGATAAAATAGAGGAAATACTAAAAAGAATACAGTGTTTTACTTGGTATATGAACCTTTAGACTTAAAATGATATTTCATATCCAAAAGATGTACCTAGACACAAATCCTCTAAATAAGTTGCATGAAAATAAACCATTCACTGAAACAATAGCTGAAACAAGTTGCGTGATAATAAACAATTCATTGAGACAATAGTTGAAAGGGAAGAAAAAATGCTTTGCATACATTTCAATTTGCATCAAGATAAGATAATAAGATAAACTAGATTTGAGAAAACATAATCTCTCACCAAAAATTATATTCACCAGGTGGAAAACTTAATACTTTGATACTTCAAAGCACACATGTGTAAAAACTAAGAGAGGTTTTTGTGAATGGGAACGTTCCAGCTAAAAAACTTTTTTGGTTTTCAAAAATTCATTTCCAGCCTTTTGAAAATTGCGCTTGAAGACAATAACTAAAACAGGGGAAAAAGTACTTCCTGTAAAAATATGTAAATGCCATCTGTTAATATGCTCCTTGAAATTAGGAAGAAATTCATTTATTTTGACCCTCTATCTTTGTTTTCTCAAAATATTCGATAATCATAGATATGATAATCCATAGGAAATAGAAATCATAACAAAATTTGACACCAGTGCATAAAGCTTAGGTAGCGCTTGTGCTCTAAACTTCAAATCTAGAATTGGGTTTCATTTTCTTGAATTGGAGGAATTTTACAATGCTTGACCTTAATAAAAAACATTGTTCTCATCAAAAGAAGAAATATATTACAAGTGGCGGTAGTATCTATAATTAAACCAAAAATATTCTATTAGTGTAACTGGAGCTATTGCTGATAATTAAAGTGAAAGAGTTTCATAATCAGAGTCTTCATAAGTTGTAACTAGTAAAATATAGCAAAGGAAGTTACAGAAATTATGCACATTCTGCTAAATTCACTGCAAGAAATTTGGGTTGTTGATCTTGCCTTGAAATAATCAACCCTTGATTGTGTTGCCCTGTTCTTATGGAAATGATACCTTTTGAAATCTCAAATTTTACAATAGATGTATTTTCAATATCAAGACCACGAGTTGCCACATCAGTTGCAACAAGAAGAGGGTAAATCCCTAACTTAAACTTTTGTAGAACCTCCATACGAGAAGTCATATCCTTATCTTCAATTCTTGATTGTTGCAAATTGTTGGTGATGATTGGGCGTGTGCAAACAATATTCTGAAAATTCATTTTTTACCAAACACTAATTTATCTCAAATAGCTGCAAAATTTTGAAAATTATTCACAATTAAGATAAATCACCTCATTCTTGAAGTGGTTTTTAAACAGTTTTGGAAGATTCGCTATGGTTTGATCGGAAATGGGGCCTAAATTTTCTTTCCTAGAATGATTATGGGAACTAATAATTTGAATGTATCTTTAACTATGAACTTCTATTTGTCTTTTTCTAGAATGATGGATCTTTCTTTGTCTAATCTGGTTCTTATTTTTGCAGGTAAGGTCTTTTCTTTGGTGTGTTGGGTGGCTTTGGATGCACTCCCAGGTTTAGGAGAAACCCTAGATACCTGGGAAATCTCACCTTCTGTTCTTCTAATTTCTAATTAACTTCTTGTTCTTCGTGTAACCCTAAAAACACTAGAAAACTTGTCCAAGGCATTTCCAATTCACTGAGAGAAAAGAGAACCAGTATTTTAATAAAACCCTGATGATAAAGGATTAAACAACTTGAGCCCCTTTGGCTTGGCCCTGCCTAGTTGTCAACGTTCTCGGGGTGATACCATTATTCCCTAGCTACCTATGTCTACAATGGTGGTCGAGGGTATGTGTTGCTTTGGGTTTACTTACCACCTGTAATGATAGTTGCACAAGGCACAAATGCACATGATCTAGAAAAAAACCTAAAATGATAATATGCACAAAGCCTACAATGATGAATGCACAAGGAACAAATGCACACGATCTAGGTGCCAACCCACTTTTATTTGAACTTAGACATATTTTTAAAACCATAAAAACTCGTAAAACAAAGTTTGTTTGTTGATGTCAAGAATGTTGGCATTCTTGCAATCATCACATTTTTTCACAAATAAGATTGAGTTATCCCTATTGTGGTCCAATAGTTATATAACCATGGTTATAGTACTTATTCAATTCAAATACAGACTTGACTTGACCTCATAAAGAGCTAACAACTAATCAAAAAGCAAATAAGGGTTGACAAAAAATAATTTGAAATGACTTAACACACCATGAAGAAAAAATAACTAGAAGTTAGGTTGATAGATGGATGGACTAATTAGAGGAATAGAAGGAAGAGGTGCATACCTAGGATTTAATAGGACCTACGAAGAAAAAATTGAAAAAATCGCATGTTGTATATACTCATGTTAAAATAAAGAGAGAAACTCATAAAACAATACTAGAGATACCTGAAATTGAGGAAAGTCCCCGAGCTATGGATGTAGATGAAGCGATAGAAGAATCCAACTGGTCAGATCAAAGACTAATTGAAACTAGGGAAATTGTTGAGGTTATGGCTATCCAAGAGCCAAAAATATTTGAAAAAGAATTTGTCACACTTCACCACACGACCTACAATAAAAATTCTAAGAATTTTTTAATAAATAAAGTTAACATGAAAAATAAGAAAGTTTATAAAAAATGGAAATAAAAAATTGATTTTCATGGAGTTTCACCCTAAAAAATAGTACAATTTCATGAGACAACAGAGGAATCACTTAAAAAAATCATTTTTGATATTGAGAAAAAAATATATTTTAAAACAAAGAATAAAGGAATTAGAGAAAGCTCTAATTCCAAAACCATTGTTTTTTGAACCTTTAATTGAAATTCAACCAACACTTTGTTTATTTTTCATAAGATATGATATTGTATGTGAATATATTATTACAATGATGAGTGTTCCATATACATAGAACATATGGTGACCATACATGAAAGGATGTGTCCCTTGGATAATAAATAACTTCAT